>JAHZND010005092.1:0-25937 GCA_027744115.1 Acrocyrtus sp. NNG-2020 | reverse complement strand
GTGTGTACCGTTGACATGGTTGTATAATTTTAGCAGAGAGCTACGAGCTACTATACAAGTACTCATGCTCACCCTAAATTGTTTCAATTAGTTGTTAGACATTTGGGAGACAGTATTTCCAACCGCTGAACTTTATAATTGCTAAAAATAAGATACTTCAAGCTTATCATTACGTTGAATGAATGAATGGAGAAATTTAAATTAAGTTTGCAACTTTTTGAATGAGTCATCTTTGCAGGATTTTGTGATCCTTGCGAATTTTAACGCGCTGTGCACTTATTCATTTAGTGGAAGCACTTTTTCGAGTTTTTAATGGAAATATGTGAATAGAGTGATGCCCTCGAATGGTGAATGGAGAGGATTGTGGCAGTTCAGTTGCGATCTGTGTTTGGTGATATTCTAACCATGGCTATAAAGCTCCGGTATCTGAATATTTTGAGCTATTAAAATTATTTGATGAAACTACGCAGTCGCATTTTACTGTAACAAAATTTTATTGCCAGGTGTTAATACTGGGTTTAGCTCAATAACAATTTTGTGTTTATTACAATGCTAAGTTGAGCTAATCCGACTCCGAACTGGAGCTTATTTGCTTGTATTGTTCGTTTGGAAACGGAATGTTTTATGGCCTGGAAATTGTGACTGATAAAAAAAAGTGGCGCAACCCACGCTAAAAAGTGTTTTAAAGTTAAACAAGTGTAAAAGTTTCTGAATTTAGAGAAATACTTGCTCGTGTTTTTACTGCAAAATCAATCCTCGAAATACGTAAGTTTTCGGGTATATTTGATATTGGTTATAAGTTAGTAAGCAAAACTATTCAAAAGTTTTACTGTTAAAATGCACAGCCACGAAGCAAATTTAAATCTCCTATAGTGACGGAGACGCAAGAGTTGGCCATTTTGCAGTATACCTACATAGTTTAGCCCCCCGACATTGGAAAATATTAGCGGACAATCCAATCGGCCTTCGTTCATAAGAGCGTACATTCTAGGTGCTAGGTGACAACTTGTCATTGACAAGACAAGATACTCTGAACTAATAGCTTAAATAAATAGGGGAATGTTGATCACAACAAAGTCTGGTATTTTTTGTTTCCAGGTTTTTGAATAGGAAATATGAAATTCATAGCGGCAACGTGAAGCAGACTTTAGCTTTGGCAAAAAAGCACACTAGTAAATCATGTGCGTAGCTCTCACGCAATTGATGTAGGTAGGTATCCAGTATCCACCCTCACCAAAATAATGCCTTAATTGAAATTGAAGCCGTTTCAATTTTAATAATAATGATGTAAAACTAAACCATGAAATCGTAGATACGTATTGTTATCTGTTCCATTCATTAGCCAGAGAGAGATATTGTTGCATACTTTGTATAAATAGTGTACATTATACCTCTGTAAATTAAAGTTTTCCAAAGTATGCTGACATCTGACACCAGACATAATCGTATCTGATAATGAACCACAATTCCGTAATCTTAGCACCTTAGCAAATTTAGGGCGGTTATTAACATCAGATTACAGTACAACAAAACAACTGACATATTATTTCATGTATGAAGTCATTCATGTGTGTGTGTGAAATTGTCAACCCTAAAAATTCTTTGCCTCAAACACGTGTTGTATGGTTCATTTCTGTGTTAATGGAGTATGATAATGATAATGCGTAGCTTATCACTTTAGTCACTTTATCGCGACTTGGTTCCGTTCATCCGATCCCTAAAACTGAAACAAACAAAATAACAAAAATCACTTGCAGCCGAGCCACCAGATTCAAATTCCATCACTCAAGCTATCCAAAGAAATTTGATCACTTATCATTAGTTGTTTGCACATTTTTTTGGTATTAGATTATAATTATCAAATGTGTGTTGTGTTGTTTCAATGCCATATTTTCTTTAGTTTAGGATTAATTTTTTACAGTAAAAACTAAACTAGAGTAAAAAGAAATAATTTCATACAAAAACTGCATAATACCTGAATTAAAAAGTACCAGGGTGTATTGCATAATATTTGAAACCATTGCAGCGAAAATAATATGAAAAACTGCATGAATGATAAACAAAAGAACAAAGTTAAATTACAGTCATATATTATTTTCTCCCCACACACACGCCATTATTAGGTAGTAGCTCAGTTTTCTGTAGAACACCTACATTCCCCCAAAAAATCTTTAATGCTGGTTCTTCTTACAGTCATAGCAGCAGTGTAGCGTACGATGATGATCATGATGGCGTTTCAATTAAATCACAGTCAAAATCCTGCCAACAAATATATATTTTTCAGGATACGTGTAGATATAAAGCGAATGTTAATGTTCCTCTGACATTGAGATGCGCGCAGTTGTCCGTTTTGGGCTGACGCGATGAATGGGGAGTGCGAGTGAGTAAATCCCAGGAATTTTTTAAGTTAATTTCGATGAATGTATATGATGAGAATGAAGATGAGGAGCTATTGTTTTAGTTCGTTGAGCAATAATAATGTTTATTAACGCTTGAACTGCAGCCAGTTTGGTTTAGGATTTGCAAATGGGGGCTGAATCTGTTACAGCGCGATGCATAACAACATGATAGCTATTTTTTTTGCTTGACCCTCACTTCATGCTAACTTGAGAAGGACTTGCAATGCGTTGTATGCGTTCGAACATGCCACTTTTTCGCAATCTCGTACTCTTCTTCACCATCAGGAACTCGTATTAAAACCTTCGACTCTTCCTAAAATCTCAGTTTCTGTGAGCTTCTGTGAGCGCTGCAAAAGTGCATTTATGTGTGGCTTGCGTTGCCGATCAGTATCACGTAAAGTTTCCTTGGCCCATGGCCTTAGATATACTCCTCTGCTATAAAGGTGAATACTAAAAAAGTATGTAAAACTGTTGGCAACAAACTGATAATAAGAAGCTTCAGGCAAACTAGTCGTTAGCTTATCATTATGATCTTAATAGGTTTCAATGTGGTTATCATTATTGTTACGAAACTCCTGTTTATTTTTTGAAGACAAAGGGATTTGCAAAATAAAACCCGAACCGAACCATCATCATACCTTTTCACATCATATACAAAGCATAAAATATATAGAGGGGAGGTAGCCGAGGTAGGCAAATAACTTAAAAACTATAAACTAGCTTATCGCTGCTCTACTCTATACTTTTGCACATATTTTTTTTTGCGTGAGAACGTAACCGAGAAAAGAGAAGGTAATGTGCAATGTAATGAATAGCAAAAAAAAAAGAGTTAGTGCTGACTGACGGACATTACTGGTTTGTCTTCTTGGCTCATCTTCTTTTACCTCATTCCCTCTCACAGGAATGTGTACGTATAAAAACTATTTCACTCTCAGTGAGTAATAAGGCGCTTGCCACAAAACGCAAACTCAGATTTCAGCAGGTAAAATATGAAAGGGGAGAGATGCGAGATGGGAGAAAAATGTACTGTTACAAGAAAAATAAATGAATTAAAACCAGCTTCTTTTTTTGGTGGATTTGCTAAAATTAAGTAGGTGTAAACGTTAGGTATGCTGCACAACAGCTACTACAATCTCTACACTTTACTGACTGAGTGAGCATGCATGGTAGAGTAGAGAATGAGGGAGATTGTTTTGGTTTTATCCTCCTTTAATCCAACATCACCAATTCACCATCATCATCTCCCCGTAAACTACTTTAATGTCGCAAATACAATATTCCTTAGTTGGGTGCAATCACCATCATCAGCAGGAGCAGTTGTGAGTTGAGTTCAAACAAACTCGCAGAGCGAGCAAAAAAAAATTTTTTTTGCGATTGTTATCATTCGTTCTCATAATCATCCTACGTTTTATAATAGTCTTGGGTGGTGGCGAGTACAGGCACAAAACACTCACTCTCGGCGCTTCGATGTTGCTGGTAGAAGAGGTGGTTCACTGCTTAAACAACTTTGGTGCTCGGAGGAATGTTATTGTAACTGTTTGTGGTGGTGGGTGTTGGTGACATTGATTTGAGACGACGAATGGCTAAATAAAGCGTAGCGACAGAAGAAAGTAAAAGTATGCGTGCAGTTGCAGCTTAAGGAACTAAAGGGGACGTTGTAGGTTGATGAGAAGTTTAACGACTAGAAAAATTCCTAAAAAAAAGTTAAAGTTGTGAATTTTTGATAAGTGTGAACAGTTTTAAGGAGAGGCGAAATAAAATTTTTGGAAGGGTTACGGACAGTTATGGTTGGATGCAATAATTAGAGTGAAATATAAAGTGTAATTGAGCTAAGGACAAATAGCTTCTGAGTCGGGTGGTGTAGAGGAGCGATTTTATAAATTTTAACAGATAATTTTTATGGTGATTTTGTTGTGTTAATAATGAAGGTGACGGAAAGTATGTCGCATCACAGTGAGGATGGGATGCTGATTGCATCCAGTGACTCGTTCTGGGAACCGGGAAACTATAAACGGTAAAAAAAATTAGTAAATATTTGATTTAAAAAAAATAATATTGAAGAAGGTTGGGGGTATTGCCTGATGAGGATGTTAAAGCTAAACATTATGTGTTTCTTTTTCCGTGGAATAGATCAATAAAACGCTAAACGCTTCGTATGGCCTATGATGCCTCTGTATTTTCTGTGCTTTTGGCTAATGCTATGATTGTCAATTACGCAGAACGTGATGACCCTCAAGGAAAAGAGAGAAATGGAAGACATGTTCAAAAAAGTTCAAAAACCGTGGGCTAAACTGTTGGCAAAAGTGAACAAGGCCAAGGCAGATTATCACAATGCATGTAAAAATGAAAAATCAGCATTGAATTTAGAACGTAATGCGACTAGTGATACGTCTCTTTCACCTGATCAGGTACGCAAATCTGAAGTCGTAGAATACTGAATGTTGTTGTTACAATAGTTTTTCAGTTAAAGACATTTTAGTGAAAAGAAAGACGGGATCCGACCATGCATATTTATAAAATTAATAATGGAAACTTGTGACGATCGGCTGTCATTTCAGGTGAAGAAGCTCCAGGATCGTGTTTCGAAGAGCAAAGAAGAAGTTCAAAAGACGCGAGAAAAGTACGAGAGTGCATTACAGGAAATCACGGCGTACAACCCTAAATACATTGAAGATATGCGTGACGTATTTGACAAGTGCCAAGAGATGGAGGCAAAACGGCTCAAGTTCTTTAAGGACGCCATGTTCTCTATCCATAAGTGTATTAACATCTCGGAGAAACCTGAGTAAGTTCGGTTATGGCTTCTATAATTTAATGCTAATGTTTCATGACGATAATTCTATTGAATAATGCATTTTAATGATAATGCTGTCATCCGTCAGTTTTCGTCGTCACTATCGCATTAGATTACTTCACATTTTTATAGCAAGCAAAATGTTAATGTCTTTGTCTTCCGTTTCCATTAAAACATTTTAGGTTGCCACAGATCTACGAGGAATTCTACCACACAATTAGTAATGCAGATCATATGAAAGATTTAAAATGGTGGTCGAACAATCACGGAGTAAACATGGCAATGAACTGGCCCACATTTGAGGTACGGCTTATTTATTATTACTATTTCAAGTGTGGCAAGTATGCGACGTGGCGAATTTTATTACATGAAGTTGACTGTCATCAAGTATTAAGTCACAGGTGTACACAAGTCATATCTGGGCATTCCGGGCATTTGAAAGTTCAAAATATAGTGAAATTAAAATTAGTCACGTGTGAAGCATCTCATAGCGTCTATTAGTTAATATGATCCAGGAATAGCTTTCAAAATACATATGTTAGAAGCGAAGCTATAAAATTGAAATGAGAGTACGAACATCGGGTAGGGATGGGCTTACAGCTGCTGACGTTAGCACACAGTGCACGTAAGTACCAACGGCAGCACAGCAGAATAACTTGTCAGATCAGTTATTAAATAGCACAATAAACTCCTAACTCGTCAGTCGCATCGTAGCCTGTTAATCGATATTGTATTGATCCCATTTTATTGCAAACATTAATTTTTAATTGTATGGAATTACTACGCTTCGTTTTTATGATCCTCGATTTGGAATTTTTTAAAAATGAGATTATGTAATAATGTGCTAAATAATTGCTTTAGCTTTCTGAATTCTTTAGTTTATCAAGTCAGTCGTATTTAGTCCTTTAAAACTCGGATGCTGTTCGGATAGGATGAATGATAGAAAAACCGCGTATTTGTTGACAGCATGCTCATGAGATATTTACTTTTTTTTGCATAATGGCAATTTTGCATGCGTTTATCGTTTACATTTACTAATCAAAACTAAACAACAAGGATGTTTTATTTTCATGGATTATGTTGGAATGGCTGTCACTGTATACTGTGTATTCGATGATACGTGTGTTAAGTTATACATATATCTTTACTTTTTGTTACGATTATTTGTTTTGTTCTTGTCTATTATTGTTGTTGTGAAGGATTACTCGGAAGAGTTTAGGGATATTACAAAATCAAGGATAAAGGATAGTGTCCCCTCTGGCGGGATCACACTTCTCACTCAGAAACCTGTTTCGGATGACCTCCCTGTAAGACTTCCTACATATTACGTACATCTTCAAACGAATCCTAGAAGAGAATCTCTTATCAATTTTTTTATTTTACCACCTTATATGCCCCCATCAAGTATTTTCCTGCCTTTTAGCCTGCTCATGTATAAGTTCTGTTGCACTGCACTATTGATTTATATTCATTTTATTGATTTTTAATTTTGATTCTTAGTACCTGTAGCGTAGTATTATTTAGTTCCGTAGACATTTGAATTTTTAGTATGTAGTTATTTCTTATTTCTTCTTTTAGCTCAAACTAGAAACTTTCTGTATAATCCACTTGAGCGCCTGAAATTTTCTACCGGTTCCTATAAATGATCCTAAAATCAAAGAGCTGTGAAAATAAATAAATATTTGGGGGGAAATGATGCGTTGCTTATGTATGTTTGTATGTTGAAATGACAGATTATGGAGTATGATTGTAAATAACAATTAACATTGGGTAAATTAATTGTGTTGTGGCTGAGAGCGCTCCTGTAGCGTAGTATTATTTAGTTCCGTAGACATTTGAATTTTTAGTATGTAGTTATTTCTTATTTCTTCTTTTAGCTCAAACTAGAAACCTTCTGTATAATCCACTTGAGCGCCTGAAATTTTCTACCGGTTCCTATAAATGACTCTAAAATCAAAGAGCTGTGAAAAATAAATAAATATTTGGGGGGAAATGATACGTTGCTTATGTATGTATGTATGTATGTTGAAATGACAGATTGTGGAGTATGATTGTAAATAACAATTAACATTGGGTAAATTAATTGTGTTGTGGCTGAGAGCGCTAACAAACGTTGACA
Organism: Acrocyrtus sp. NNG-2020; assembly: GCA_027744115.1. Lineage (NCBI taxonomy): Eukaryota > Metazoa > Arthropoda > Collembola > Entomobryomorpha > Entomobryidae > Acrocyrtus > Acrocyrtus sp. NNG-2020. The sequence goes on along the minus strand of JAHZND010005092.1, from coordinate 18,625 downwards.
AGTATTAAACTGTAAACTTAAACTTCGGTAGTCGTTATGTCCTAGTTTGTTTGTACTCACTCAAGATGGAGCGCTGCTTTACTAAATTTTGGTAATTAATGTAAATAAAATGTTGTCTGCTAAAAGTTTTCACAATGTTGGTGTATAGTGTTCAAATACTAACAGAATATTTGAAAATTTGGGATGAATGGGTCGGTATGACTGTGGTGGTGGTGGTATTGTGACTGGCTGTAGTGATACTCAGATTTATAATGACTGACATACAGTATAAGTAGTTGCGAAGGAGGAGAGACAAATTATGGTGTTTCGTAAAATTGTTCGTAAGCCAATTGTCTAGTTTTATTTATACGTGTAAAACAGGCTGGAGGCCCACAGGAACCACAGCCAGTGCAAATGACTAAGGTTAACTCAATCAAGGCAAAGACAAATGGAAGCGAGTCCAAACCAAATAATAAAGGAAAAAGCGAAAAGGAAGAAATTAAACCAAATGGATCTGGGTACGTGCTGTTATTTTGTTGCACATGTTTCGCACAATAGATATTTATAATGCGTGTCCTTCTCAAAGGTGTTTATAATATTATATGATTTATGAACCAATTGTAGCAAAGGGGAACGAGGAAATCCCTTCGAAGAAGAAGAATGGGATGAGTATTCTAATAATGAAGGAGCTTTGGTGGATCGTGGCGAACCTGGCATTCCTGTACGAGCGTTGTATGATTACGAAGGAGCTGAAGATGATGAACTGAGTTTCAAACAAGGTACTGTAATAATAATAAAAGCAAGGATAATTGCATTATATTTTTGTATGGTGAGTGATAAATGATTACATGAATGATATGTTTAGGTGATGTATTCGAAAAATTAGAAGACGAAGATGAACAAGGTTGGTGCAAAGGAAGGAAAGATGGCCGAGTGGGACTGTACCCAGCTAACTACGTCGAAGTTGTTCATTAAAATAGTATAAGATTAGTCGAACGAAGAGTAGAATAAATTAATGAACGAATAGTTACACGCAGAAGACGATATAGACACCAGATGAATGTAGCAACTACAGGAAGACATCACATAAAATAAATTCCAACAAAAATTATTATTTACATTATAAAGTTATTTTACCATTAGTTTAGTCAGTATGCCTACCCGCGACGATGTTTGAAGCTTCGGCCAGGGTGTTATTGACATCACCATAATCAAGTATATTTGTAGATTATAGAATGAGAATGCAATGTAAAAATCATTAACTGTTATTTTCTGTGGATGTGACATTGTGAATGATATATTATAGAAAGAAGGGATTCATTTAATTAATTTATCGTACCTATTCCTATTATTTACCAATGTAATCCATTACGCATGCACTAAATACTTGATAAATCGTAACCTAACCCGCCTTGAAGCAGTACGTTGTATGGTTATAAGTCACCGTTGCGTTGCCAGTTGCCAACAGATGTGTAGGTACGAGAAGGTTCCATGTATGTTATCAAGTGGTGGATGGGAGAACAGGTTAAAAGGCTCTTTTTAAGTATGTAAGTTAGCTACCAGGAAGTTTTAACATGTACAATTTAAAAGTGTATCGCTATTATAATGAAGATATATGTAGTCCTCGTCCTTACAATGGCCCTGTATCAGGATCATTTATGGTTCACTCGAATATGCATAGTCATAGAGTACATGCCGTGTATAAGAGCAAATCAATTACTAATGTAAAAGTAGACTACACAAATCCGCAATTACTGTCGGCAGTATTCTTAGCCAGCTCACCTATATTTTTTGTATCGAAGCGGTAATAATTACTATAAGCGTCTCTGCAAAGCATAATACAATCAATCAGGTTTTCTTTTAACTTTAACCGCTCTACTTTTTGTGAAACTGCAAACGAAATGTAAAACGTGTGTGAAAACAATGGAATTACTATGCGTGTCAAGTATGTCTGCTCTATTTCTTCTTCCAACATCATAGTTTCCACTTTTCCAGGCTCAATCAACAGTTGACTACGTATGCTGACATATGTACGTCATTATTGCCTCCTTCGTGTTTGCAGCAACAGCATGTTTACGAGGGAATCGAACAATTAGTAAACTGTATTGCCCAGTTTCCTTTACAGATGACTTTACAGTATAATATGTATGTACATGTATATTAGACAAACTGTCGCTGATGAAATTGAATAATACGTAGGTAGACATTCCTAATATCCTGTACTATAAGATTTCTCAAAATATATCCATATAAACTACTTTTAGCGGACAGCGACAGCGGACTATCACCAGCTCCTTTCACTCACTGACGTGTTCTATCACACGAAGCTTATTACTCTACATTTTTACAACATTGCAAGGCCTGACTTACTAACTCTAAGATATACAAATGAAAATTTCAAATTAGATTTTATTTTTAATCAATCTGAAATGCAAACTCTTCAAAGATACCCGAGAGCTGTATGACTCATTGACAACGACTCTCCAGTGGGTTACTAGTTATAGTGGTTCTGTCTGGCAAGCATAGGTATTCCTGTTTTTAACCGATAGCGTGCGTTAGCCGTGTTTGGCCTTAGTATTGCTTAAAATATGTAAATTCAATTACGGCAGAAAAGTGAGTAATGAAAGCTAATTTTATTTTAAAAATTGTATACCGTACGTCGCTCGGCTCGAGTTATAATTATAATTGTATGTTATACGCAGACTCGTTTCGACAGGCTCCGGTAGGGTACATTTTCTGCAGTCGCCTAACTGACTGCATGCGATGAAAGTTAAATTCCCATTCCAGACTTGTTATATTTTATTGAATCTTTCTTCGTTTAATGCAGTGATCGTTGGCTAGTTCATTTAAATAAAGTGTGCATATCTCCGCTTGAAATATATTTAGTTTAGTTCCAATAAAAACTTCTTTACGGTTGACACTTGACTGACATAATGTACATTGTTGATGGGAAGGAAAGTCTATAGGCTGGGAACACTAGCCTGACGAGTCCATTTCATCTCTGGTTTTGTTGGTTGTGTTGGTAGTAGCGAGTTATGGAGTAGTATTTAATATGGAAGTCATACACTATGATGGTGAACTCATGCTGTTTGGTTTTTAGAAGAACTTTTAGAAAAATTGACAACGATGTCATAGCTTAAATACCTGAAATATTTACCATAAATATTTAATCATGGTTTGGTTTTTAGAAGAACTTTTAGAAAAATTGACAACGATGTCATAGCTTAAATACCTGAAATATTTACCATAAATATTTAAAGTTTCACCTAGGCAAAGCCAATGAGGTTTACCCTATGGATTTCGTAATGTAGCCATACATATTATAGTAGCACCAAATACCAAAGAGCTACATAATTAGGATTCTGAATGAAGAATGACGACATCAATAATTGTTACGGAAATCCAGATGTAGAATTAGCAGGAAATTTATTTTTAGATTTTAGATGCAGGTTCATTAAAATATCTCAAATGACTTGTATATTAAATACAACTACAACGTACTTTTCCAACATAATTTTGGCAGGTCAAGTTAAGCATGTGGACTCACCTACCTTTCAGAACTTTCCAGTACTATAATTAGTGTAAATAGTTTCCACTAACGCCTAGCATTTTGTCTGTTACTCGTACATAAACTAAATCACAGCAACTGAAAACGCCAACCCAAAGAAATCACTAACCCCGACAATGTGGATTTCGATTCGCAGAAATAACTACTTCTTGTATACAGCAGCAGTTCAAAATGTGAAATATATTTTACTATTTTTATCACACCAGTAAAGCGTTAGAGTATGTACTTGATATCAAAGTAAAAAACCGGGAAATTAAAGTCAGTCGTGAAATTAATTAAGCTGCACTAGGCAGTTTTGACATAGTAGTACAGCATAAAAATATAGAGATGTCAAAATGTACATATGTACTTATTATAGCTATAAGAATTCGATAACATTTGTGTGAAGTAAAGAATTACGACTGGTAGGAAAAAATATTTATTCTTATAGATTTGAACTGACGAAATGGTATAACATTTCATTTTTCGCCGACACATCACGGGTATGATAAATACGATACATTAAAGACTAACTAATGTGTTTATTTTGCTTCGTCGTACTACTCTTAAACCGAAATTTATAGGACAGTCTCTGTATCGCGCCTGCAAAAAAGACAGTGAAATATGCTTACATTTCCGTGAAAAAGTCAAATAATTGACAGTGCATTTCTTGAAGTAGCTAATTATACAATGACGTAGGTTTACAAATGGTGTACGGAATTTTTTTTTGTAAATTCCGGAAAGTGCAGAAGAATTACTTGATTAATGAAACTGACAACTTTCAAGCCAACAGATGTAATTAGACCTTTTCGCTGAAAGTTCATCATTTGCAAACTTACAAATAGGGGAAGTAATTATCTGAGAAAATCTCTTGCCGGGGACTACAAAGGCTCAATTTTAGCAGATGCAACAAAAAGAAATCTACATATATAAAATTGCACTTTGTTGCAGAAATTTTTAAATATCTGGCGCGCTACAAGTTGATTCAGTTCACAGTAATAATAAATGACGCTTGCACTAATCTCACTTTACATAATTGTGAGAAATAGATTTAGATACACAGTATATTCAGCCGTGGGTGACTTGAGACCTGATGTGCTTGAAATGCATTCAGTTGCAGTTGACTACTTTACAGCATTGAGAACCAGCTTCACTTTAAAATAATTCATTCAATTTCTGTACAACTTGCCTTGCTTCATATTAACTGTTGTGATGTGATTATTAACGGAGCAGCTAAATGTAAAGCTATGATAGAATTTTTAATTGCTTCATGTGTTTATGGTGTATTAACGCTCCTTCCAACAAGGTAGTACTGTGTAATGTACCAGCTAATTGCTTAAAAGAGCATTTAAACGACAGAAGCCAAACACATACATATACACCGGCAAAGAGTGAGGCATGAGATATTTTAAAGAAATTTACGTACTTTGTCGTACTGTGTCGTACTTTATTATGTGTTGTCATGAGATAACTTCACATGTGGAAGTGTAAAACCACTTTTGTTAAGGTTTGTTAAAGTATGTAATAAAACTAACTTTATTAAAATGGACAGATTAAGATTTCCAGAACACTACTGCACACGGGTGACGACAAAACTGATCTAGGCGAAGCAAAATAATAATAATAATAAGTGTATCAATCAGCAAAAAAGTGTACCCCGTCTTGTCAGATTTATTTTTAAGCAATAACATTTATGTGAATAAAATCAAGCGTTTCGAGCAGAGTCAAACGATAAAAAGCTAACCGTTAAAGGACAATTTATTTAGAAGCAGCGTACTTCCTCCGTTCATAATGTTGCCGGCTAACATATTCATATAATAGACTAAATACCATAAACTAAAATCCTTTTACGACGCCACTACATCAGGATTCTGAAAAGTTTCTGGGCAGAAAATTCATCGAGATCAGAAAACTTGCACCAAAGCTAATAGCTCAAAATGGAGTACTCGACTAGGTTGTTACGACGGTGTGAAAGGGACGTTTTTAATATTATAAATTTTGACGGTTGAGGGCATAAATCCTAGAAAAGTATGATTTCATATTCATTTGAGATCTCAATGAGATGCGAAATTTATAAAAGTACAATTTGTAGGTATGTATCTGGTTTGCCAATTGGGCTTGTGCAAGGGGATGGGAAGGGATTGTTCTGGGCAGCCGAGCTCTACGTGGAAGGAGTGCTGCCAGTTTGGGTAAATATGATTGTATAATTTCCAGGCTAGTGAAATGTAAAATTGATAATGGCTTAGGTTTCCGTGTGCTGGGGACAAGAGAAGTGTGACCAAATAATGCAAGTGAAAGAACTTCCCCCGGAGCTTACAATAAGGTGTAATATCGTAAGTTTCATATTAATAATTTTACTTAAATTGAGTAGGCGTTGTAAAACGGGTATAAATTTTTCATATAAAATATACAAATGACCAACACAACGAATAGCATGGGCGCACATTACAAAGGAGAGAATTCGTAATGAAAGATATAACAAGCCCACAGAAATAGGTTGCTCAAGGTGACATTCGTAATGTGAAGGCCAACTCATGCCACTTATCGTTAGGTAAAGAATTATATAAAAGCATAAATAATACATGTGGAGGTGTACTTGTATAATTTACTAATAATATTCATATTTACATGAATATAATAACTGGCACTCTTATTCATACAGAGAACTAATGAGGCAGCGTTCTACGGCGTAACCTCGGAATTACATTTGTATATGGCTTCTGCTTGAAAATCTTTGAATAGATGCCATGGGATGCAGAGAAACGGCACCCCGGAGGTAAGTAGTAGGCGTAGTGTATCGTCCATCTTCCAGTTTTTAAGTTGGGACAGATAACCATGTGCAAATTGGAGGAGCTAGGTCCGGTCTGATACGCGTAGTCGGACATCTCGTAATCCTCGGCGCCTTCAGACAAATATAAAATGCATATTTATAATATCGACGGTAAGTGTGAAACCTTAATGATGCTAAACTTATATAATTTTCGCGCATACCATGAACAGTTACAGTAAAAGAACATCTTGCTTTATTTCCTTCGGCATCTCCGGCAACGTAGCTGACATGGTGATTTCCTCTGGAGAGAGCATGTCCCGGAGAATGACTCTGCTGAACATATTGCAATTTAACATTGTCACTGAATTTTGGCTCAGACCACCAGACTTCCCTAGAGCCTTCTCCGGGGCCTAGTCTAATTTCGAATGAAGTTGGACATCCATGAACGCGTGGTGCTTCCCGATCTGTAGACAAACCAAAAGTAATAATAGCAATTTAGTTTTCAGGTAAACGTGTAACTCATCGGGATGTGTTTTAAGGTAGCAAATTGGTTATATAATAAGTAGTGATACTTTAAAACTCATTTCACGCATAACTTTTGATATTCATGCATTACCAACGACATAAATTTTGAAATGGCAGGTTGCAGTATCATTTGAAATAGGACTTCTCGCGATGAAGGAAACCTGTGTGATTCCTGGCGGAGCTTCCCATTCCAAATTCTTTGCCCATGGCGGTACAGCTTCAACGTATCTGTAAACAGTTAAAATTAATTAGTAACAACAATAAGGATTATGATGGACGCGTGTAGAATTTCATTTATCATTGCAGAAAATCGTGTGTAAAGAAACTGGCTGTGCAAGATCGGGTAGGGCAACATGCTAGTACAGAGCCAGTTGTAATTGTTTCTTTCGTTATCAAAGTGAGTGATTAAGTACCATCTCATTTGTGGGTGTCGTAACGGCGTGGCAATTGCATAGTTATTCAATTAGTGAGCATATTAGATTAGATAGTAGTACCTGTGCCAATCCATATTTGCTTGTGGTTGTGGGATTTTCACGTAGGCAGATGCCTGCCCAGATTTCAGGTCAACTTCTACATCCGACGGGCAATGAATGTATGGACGTGGTGTGGGAGGCAACTTAATACAAAGCGGATTATCTTCAGGAAACCATTGAAAATTTTTTGAGCAAGTCCTTATTCTTCCATTTTTAGGATAAAATCCGACAGAACAAAGAACAAGGCATTGTGAGTTGATAGGCACATTGTCGGACAGACAGGTGTCAGGAAAGAGTGTCCCGTGCTCTGGCGCTGGAAGACGAGGACAACTGGTTGAAATGCACGCAGACCTTGATGCAGCATCATATCCTTTCCACTCCCCATCTTCCGTGCATGTGATGGTGTGTTGACTTAATGACATCAGCGAAATATCTTCAGGACCACCAAATATGCTATTTAAATAGCGAGCATGGTGATCATTCGGTGATATTAAGGAGTAACCAGGTAAGCAGCGCAGTTTGCATTTTGTTCCGACAATGGGTTTGTCCCCATTCACAAATGCTACCAAACTCGGATATTCACACTCCCAACCAACTGTGTTCTCTTGAATGGGAGGTGGTTCACAAAATGTCACTACAAGAAAAAACCCAAATTCTCTTCAATACATACTTCTCAAGATTTGAAATGGACAATATTCATTTATGTTCTTCTGTCAATCATTAGCTGATTATATACTTAAAATGGTTTAAAAAAGTGTCCAACCTTGGCATGTTTTATGATCTTCCATGAGCTTGTAGCCGTCTTTGCAGGCACATTGAAACGAGCCAGGAAGATTGGCGCATTCCTGGTCGCAACCACCGTTCTCCAACTCGCATTCGTTATGGTCAACGCATGCCGTCTCGTTCAGCAATTCGTAGCCAGCCCTACAGGAGCAAAAGCGAAAGTTTCCGGAGGGAACGCATACATGCTCACAGCCTCCATTCTCAACTGTGCAGTCTTCATGTTCGACACAGATGCGAGGATTATCTGTCGCTGGTGCTGAGCCAGGTGGACAGTCTAAAATTAAATTGGGAAGTTCTAAGTTTTCTGGAGGAACGAATGTTTCCGCATCAGTTGGTGATGGAGTTGATGTACTAGTGGTGGTGGTATGAATAGTGGGTATTGTTATGGTAGGCGATGGCGCATCCGTCAAGTCGCCTACGCAAGTCTTGTAATCTTCTGTTGACAAAGTCAGTCCTTTGGGGCATGCACAGAATGCGTTACCAAAAGTGTTCAGGCACATGTGGCTACAGTCAAAGTTGTCCTTTTCCTCGCACTCGTTTATATCCTCACAAGAATGCTAAAAGTTTAAAAACAGTCTTTGCTATAGAATGGGATTATTATTTCAATATTTTAGGTATGTTAAAACCGGACAATGAGAACATTCCGTGATCGAAATATTTTATTTAAATTTTCCAAAGCTTATCCAAGCAATAATCTAGTAAGAATGTATTTCTGATTGACCCAGCACATTTTCATGATCTTCATTGTTAATACTACTTTGGATATGGACAAGTCATACAAATCGTAATTCCATTAGAAATATATAAAAAGCTTTTTTTCCAAATCTTTGGCTATTGTTAAATGTATTAAAGTACCTAAGTCTTATATTATGGTGCGACAAAAATTCAGAACGGGTAGTCGATTTAATTCGCTGATTAGATCAACAAGATTAAATGCTTCCTTCCATTAAAGTACGATTTCTTAACTGCGCAGTGATTAGTTTTTAAAAGCACTTCCTGACTACGTTTTTTTAGCTATGGAGAGCTCCAAATGCAGAATGCATATGGCTACATAGGTCGTCCCATTTCTCATTATTACCTTGTCCGAAGACAGCCGCGTTCCAGGAATTCTCTCGCAACTGCACAGGTAGCTTCCCGGAGTATTTTCGCAAGTGTCTTGGCATGGTCCATGTCCATTTCTAAGTAGGCATTCGTTTCGATCAATGCACGTCTTGCCGTCAGGTCCTACTCGAAACCCAGACGGACAGAAACATTGGAAAGATCCTGGCTTGTTGAAGCAAATTCCAGAGCAACCTCCATTGTCAATCGAACATTCATCAATATCCGTGCACGTCCCGTTTCCAGACATCTCATAGCCAGCATAGCAGGAGCACGTCACTTGCGAGCTTCTCAGTACTTCCGCCGAACAGATTTGCTCACATTTACTGCATTCTGACTCGTCCAATGAACCTTTACATGAAAATGGAGTATTATTGCATTTCATCCTACTTCTCATCATATAGTGGCATGAATTCGAGCAAAAAATGTGAAAGATCTAATCACTACGAAAGCTCTTCTCAAATCTCTCTTTTCAAATCATTTTTTTGACGAACTACAATACATACCAAGGTATGTGTCCTATGAAAAGTGCGTTTTGGTACACATCACCGCTAAGACCAGCGGGAACATACCAGAATTCTTGTTGACACAGGTGCGATTACGTTGCACACTTTTTGCGGAAGCACCCGGCTTGAGTACACACATGGCGCTTACTATATGTCGTCACCTCACGCACCGGAAGCACAATTTTGGCGACATTGCAAATTTCACAGATAAGTTAAGTATCAACACCCATGGTTTTACTTTCAAGATTATGTGCCAACGCTAAAAGAGTGCATACCAATATGAGCTAAGCTTTCGAGTTAAATTTTTTTTGCGTATACTAGAAGGCTAGCGGACACAAAATTTCATTAGTAAATTTGTATGAAGCACTTTCAGTATTGAAAGAAAGTAGATGAAAGGTATCATAAAAAAGAGAGCTCTTTTTTGTCAAGTGATAATTGAAATTGAAAGCTCTTTCAATTAACGCTTTACATTAATAAAATCAGATGCTATTAAATAAATAGTTAAAATGAAAGTATAGGTAATTATAAAACAATACTAAAGTTATTCGTATTTCCGTTGGCTCATTCAGTTTGTAACTAGGTAATTACCTTTGGGAAGACATACAGGTGTGGGCCCAACCCATTTGTTCCTGGAGCAAAACATACGATCAGAAGACTCCTGTGGGAACTCGTAACCTTCAATACATTCGTACAAAGCCATCGCGTAATGGTTCCTTGGTCGAGCTCTGTTTCGTCTCCTGTACATGAAAATAAATTTTTAACACTGTAATGGCAACAATTTATTGAGAATGTAAACTTCAATGTATATAAGTGTAGCGGTAATGTGTAATCGAGAGAAAAAAAACTTTTTTTTTACTATTTTACCTTGAGTATTTTGTAACGCGGGCATTTGCCACAGGAGGGGCAACCAAGCCACGGCCCTCTCTCTTCAAGCATGTTGTGTCAAATTTAGAAAAGTCCAATCGGAAATTTTTGAGAAACTTCAACAGTCGCTTTTTCTTAGGATCCCTGGGATCAGTGTGACTTTCAAAACCATAATTGTTTGTCAAGATGACATCGTTGGAAAAACCGCTGCTCACATGTCGACCACCATGAGAGCTTTGAGGATGACGACGATGAGCAGGGATTAGCTCACTTAAGTAAAGACTTCCCATATAATGATCACCAGCGGGTCGGGATGTTGTCACAGTTGTACTTGGGAAAACTGGGATTTCGTTTTCTGTTGTTCCGCTGTCATCTCCGCCCACTATAAGTGCGAACACGAAAACAAATCAGACGTGAATTAAATTCTCTTTTTTTACTTACTTATGTGCAGTGCATCAGCAAACTATGTGTGGAGGTCATGCACTGCACTAACAAAATCGGAGTTGATATTTCTGAGTTCCTACTAAAAAACGCAGCCCTTTTCTTACCTCTGAACTCAGACATTTTTGAATTGAATACAATAGAAAGCAAATAAATACATTTGCATGAAGCCGAGACATATCTGCTGGATTAAAGAAACTTTCGCCACACCCAAAGGGCTTGTAAGTACTTTTATCTTCAAGCACACCTGAAAAATTAGGACGATGAAAGTGTGAAAGATCAGGGCTAAGCCCCAGGGCCAGGTAGCGAAGGTACAATTTTTTTAGATAGAAGTTTATGCTGACAATCTCATGTTGAATAAAGAATTCTCTTGGTTTTACTGAAAAGTGTTGGTTGATGATTGTAACCGTAACGTAAGTTAAGTTTTGAGTTTGATAGTCATATCACCCTTGTGGCTCAATATTTCGCCCAACCAAAGTTTTAAATGGAAGAGAAAGGTCTGATTTGGGTTTGAATGGTTGAGGAAGAGCAAAACCATTACGCTGTGGCCAACTGTTACAGGCTCACACGAGCATTCTTTTTAATTTTTAAAATTTTGTTGAGCTACCTTTCCTGTGCCATCTGCAATGTGTCAGTTTGTCTCAAATGCACTATTCCAGCAAGTAAATATTTAGACAAAGTCAGCGAGAGATATGAAAAGGTCACCCTTCTTCTATTTCTTCACCTTTGAAAGCAGTTTATGCAGTACCGTACCCTACGAAATCTATTATACGAGAGGCGAAGCCTTTTCAGGGTGAAATGCAAACTGCAGCTCAATAAAAAAAGTAGAAGTCAAAGTCAGTATGAAAGAGGTAGCAATATAAACGGAAACCCAAGAGACTTAAGAGCGTACCTGAACAGTGATAAATGGAGCAGCGCTTTGAAAATGAGTATTACACTCTAGCTCCAGCTGTAACAGTTACCCGTCAGGACAACAGTTTTAACTGAATTTCAAACACAGTTGAGGTTTCACCTTAAGTACAGTCAGACAAACGGATCGTTCGTGAATGGCGGTAGTGGTACTGCTACCAGTAACAAGATACAATCATGTGCTGTCAGGAAATAGATTGAGGGGAAAGTTAGACGGGTTTAGAGGGAGCAGCACCCGCTGAGTTTTTCATGATCTTCATTGCCGTCCCTAAGGGATATCATATCATAACAATCAAGATGATAATGAAAAATGGTAATGGCAGTTTAAGGACATATGAGAAAGAAGAGTACTTCAAATTACATTTTTTAATGGAGCATCGTCCCATTGTTGCCGCCCTATTGAGAAAAAGAAAGGTCTGCCACTCTCACATCATTACAACAAGAGTGAGTGTGTGGTAGAGTACCTAACAGAGTGGAATTTTGTGTTTATTTTTTAAACAGGCCATATTGTGCCATTATGATGTAGATTTCTGTAATTTATTGATGTAATTCGTATTATGAAAATAGCTTTCGGAGGGTAGTTTCATTTTTTAAATGATGTCCCCTGTTAGCTGAATATGCGTATGATCACTAGTCAAAGTTTCATAAATCTGATGGTAGGAACTGGATGCACCTAAAAATAAAACAAAGTGCAAGTAGATAGAACAGAAAGCATGTAAAAACTTTTCAGTTAGCTACTTGTCAAGTGCTGTACCGATACTGAAATACTGCCATTCTCAAAAAAATATTATGGAAAAGTTAAAATATGTTTATAAAAATTTCCAAATCAAATAATCCCGGCCAGCATAATGATCCAGGGAAGGGCGCAGGTTGAAATAAATTAATAAAAAAAATTATTGAGTTTTCAAATAGAAAATTTGTGAAATATTGTTTGGCATGAAAAAAGTTACTTCGCTGTAGTACATTTATACTAGTAGTGTAACCACTTGCCATAATCATTGCCATTTTGTTACAGCATATTAAAAATGGCCACCGTGAAAATAGCTATGTTCCTGCATCGCTGCAATTAGCAAAAATACCCACTTATGGGCACACCCATCAAAATAAAATTTGATTAAATTTGCAACCTCAAATCTCTTGGAGTATTTTTTTGTCGTATCGTTACGGCAAATAAGTACAAAACTAGACTAGTTTATGTCGTGGGTAGTAAAATTTCAACCAAGGAATTCATAAAAGACAAAGAAGAGCTGTAAAATTATGTAAAAGTTTCAGTTGCGGTTTCATTTTTTCTTCCAATTCAGACTTATATATAGAAAGCTAATAAAAGCATTTCTCACTCTATTCAATGCTCGTATAATTTATCCGCTTTGTCACAGTGACATCAACTTTATAAAAAAATCAATGCCTAAAATTTTTATTTGATATGATACAGTACCATTTAGGAATGTGCAATCCTGTGTGGAGGTAACCGCGTAACAGAGCAAGGAAATAACAAAGATGAGAAGTGAAATGCAGAATGTTTCCTCGCCACAAAAATACAACCTACCCCATGCTTACCCTTGTCTCAAATTTCACACATTTCCAGTTCATCACTAAAGAAACTGAGCCAAAGTGGGAGAGAGATGGATAACTTCGCTCCATATTAAAACATCACGCACATCATGCAGCAGGAGCAGCAGCATGTGCAGCGCCTGCCATAAGTCATAACTGGTTTTCTTTATAGTCTAAACAACGATCATTTGACAATGAATGAAATAAACTCTTTTGTCTTCATGACTTTGTTCCTGTGCACAGTTTTATCAAATTTCGGCTGTCCCCTAAAACCTAAGGCAGAAGGGAAAAAAAATTCTCAGGTAATGTACAGACACTATAAACCCCTGCGCACTGTCCTTTCGATTCCCCCTTCTTTTGTAATTATTCATATTAAATACTGCAAAAGAAACTGATTCGGCTGTGCGTCTTGCTCCACCGCACATAAATTTCTACAAAATGCGTTGGCTGTCGTAGAGTAAAAAATTGCCCTGCTTGCACTTCGTGTCTCCGCTATTTAATGCACATATTAGGTATATCTAGGATAAAGTGAGCACTAAAGCTGTTACCATACAGGGAAAATATATCCATACCTTGACATTTCTCTCCTGTCATGTTCTGTCACTCGCAATTAAATTCGTAATAATATGGCTGTTCCATCTGGTACTAAAGTAAAAAAAAATATGAGTTATATTTGTTTAATGTAGCCAGCGGATGGAAAGTTTAGTTCCTCTCAAAAAATTATTATCAGAGATGTTTTTCAGATTTTTTTGCAACAGAAAAAAAACAGTTCTGGTAACGCTCTAGAACATATTTTTAATAGGCAAACCTCCCTCGACGGTGATGATGTAACTGCGAATTGGATTATTGTATGTTGCTTCGTAAGGGAAAATCCTTTTTAAAGAAAATATATGTGGCTTCACATCAGTGACATTTTTATGACAGGCATAGCTGGAATCTAGCGGGAAACCGTTATTGGCATTATTCAGCCAACAGGAAATTATAGGATTTTGAAGCTGGCAATATCGCACGTAGGTAGCTCTAAAAGTCTAAAGTAGTAGTGGCTCTTCTTATTCGACTGGTTTACACAAATGGCAATAAAAAGTGTACTCCAGCAATATTCTCAAAACATATCAGATAAACCGTGCGAAACGGGAAGTGATGTGGCGAAGGAGGAGCTCCAAATCAGAATATTATTTTCTCTCGTACTCTTTCATCAGAAGAGTGTACAACTTTAGTAAGAAAATCGCACGCATCGTTTTGCTCGACTGAAATGTTACGGCGTACAACTTATTCCATCCATTTGAAGGATTATTTTTAAAATGCGCGGACAGACAGATTCAGTTACTCTAAGAGTACATCTGAATAAAAATGCAATTTACAAACTGAGCAATTTTTACTTGCTTGCACTTTTCTTGTTTTACTCTGTGTGGTTAGTTTACTGCTTACTTTCACATCCATATCCTCCCTCAGTGCATTCTACACTGCTTGTGCAAGTGAGCGAGTAATCCGAGCAGTTATGGAGGCTCTCTACTGCCTCTTTGTTTCCTTTTATACTTGTAAAAACAGCATAAAAGGAGAGATTACATTAAATTTTTTAAATTAGATGGATCTGGTTTTACGAGCTAACTGCGAAATGCTTCCTTTTTCACTGTGGACTCTTCAGTTTTCAACTTCCTCTTACGTGCAACTGCTAAATTTTCATTGTGCGAGGGTGCCATTAACGCACTATTTTGTAATCAGTTGTCAGCTATATAAAAATAATTTACACCTCTAAAAGCTAATCATGCAATTTTCGAGGAAAACAAAAGTGAGAGAGCAGCAATTTCTTGTGCTATTTTCTGAACTGTTTATTATAGCAGTCCCAAGAAAGTGGACTGGAAACTAAAAGGAGTACATCTAAACGCAAATTTGCCACATAAAAACAAATTAGTGTTTGGCTAAAATGGAGTTCAGAAACAAGTTTGGAGTTATACAGACTAACTACACAATAGCCACGGCGTATTTAGCACTGTCAGATCAAATTAATGCTGGCAAGTATTATTACCACTTTAATTCAGTTAGGGCTTGATGCGAAACCTGAAACAAAAACGGAGGCAAGTGAAAGAAAATTTCCATTGGTAATGAGGAATTGGAAGTAGCACGCACAGAATAGAGTACTAGAGATTTCTCCCTCCAAAAAATAAAACTTTTTTTGCTGCGGTTACACTACACCAATAAATGAGATGTACAGGTTGTTCGTTAGTAGGTAACAAGTCATCGCTTCTACATCATTCTCTATCTATATAGCACTTTATTATTTGCTTATATAGATATATAATGATTATCCGATTTCTTTGAGACCACTCTGGCTGCTTTAATGTAAGTCACTCCATTCTACGTGATGTGTTATATGTCTCTTTTAAATTCAAAAACCTCTCGCCTTAGTCCAAATTTGGTAAGTCAGATATCAAAATCTCGTCATGTGTCATCTGCTGCGCTGCATGATTAGCATAGTTTCATTTGTCCACTTGCTCGTTTCCTCATACAAAAAGAAATAGGAGCATCTGGCAAGCTACATATGACAAGTTTAATTCTGTTCAAATGAGCAAAATTTTGCGGTGACCATACATAATGGAGTCTAGTATGACCGAGTATAATTGAAGCGGGAGTAATGGATGCTAATTAAAAGCAAATTTAAAATGAGAGTCGAGATGAAAAATCAGTCAATAATAAATAAAAGTTGGTGTCATAGTAATCGGCTTGCCATATATGTGCATTAATTGATACACTCTTTATGTAGGAATTCATCTGAGCACGTCATTTTAGCTAAGAAGAACAATGTTATAAAATGTCGTGAAGTGATCACTTTGCCCTATTTAGTAATGTTTTGCTAGCTCATATTACATTTTGCGCTGATTAGAGCGAATCTGTTTTTTTAGCGGATTGCAATCTTTCACTGCCAGAAGTTTGTCGGCCTCTTTCTGATGAGATGTTTAGACTCTGATGTTAGTTGTACTCTCAGGTACTAACCTTCATGAACTTATTTGGAATAAATTACGCACTTCTACTTTCGGAACAAGAAGAGCGTACAAAGCTTGGGAGACACTTTGAATTAATTTATGTGCATAGTTCGTACAACTCTGATCACCATTTTAAGTTGTTAATTGCTACCTTGTAGCCATCCACAACAGTTACGGCGTATTACAGAATAGAAGCAGCGTTTGACATTTTGGGCGTAGACTTTGTTGTCATCTC
The DNA here is from genome assembly GCA_027744115.1 of Acrocyrtus sp. NNG-2020. Lineage (NCBI taxonomy): Eukaryota > Metazoa > Arthropoda > Collembola > Entomobryomorpha > Entomobryidae > Acrocyrtus > Acrocyrtus sp. NNG-2020. Next base: position 1,963 of record JAHZND010005092.1, on the reverse strand, counting down.
GGTATCATATTATGTTTGGTTGTCCTACGCTTTACATCCTCAGTGAGGAAGAACTATTTTTCTATCAGTTGATATTTTGCCAACAACTTGTCTTTCCCATTACGACATCAGTTTCTCTTGTAATCTGCTGCCCACAGCAAAACGTAAAGCTGAAAAGAAATTTTGTAATAGGAGAAATTTCCATATTTTGCGAAATTATCCGCTCCTGGCTTAACATTCCATAGAAGGCAAGTATACTTATCGGGAAGCACATTCGCAATTTTTCAATGCTCATCCGACTATTGTATGTCCTCCTAGCAAAGTATAATGCAGAGATGAGGCTTTGCATTTCCTAAGAGAAATCCAAAGTATGTTTCGTATCGCTGTAGCTAGGAGTCCCCAAGTCGTCTGGGGGAAAACATCTCAAAGTAATAGCTAGCAAGCAATAAGAATGTCCATTTAGTAAGGTTTTCCAAGTTTTACTTGAAGTTTCGATTTATGTAAGAAATCTGCTTCTTTGCGTTGAACAGTTTTTTTAGGTGAAGCTATAATGCCAGTCTCTTCATTACGTCGTAGTAGCAAGTTATGTGAAGGAAAATGGCTTTTGCTGGGAGTGAACAGCTTCCTTTATGACAATGAAGCGCAGACTGAAATATGCAGCAACAGAAATTGAAGTGTTCAAAGAGCAAAGCACGAGGACAGTTTCAAAGTGCTTTTCTATTATTTTAAAAAACAGTACATTTCCTCCGAAAAATTGAGAATTTGAGAGCTCATCGAAACTCTTGGAAGAACTCAATTACGTTATCCTGAATGCATGGAGGATATGGTTCGTTTAGTAAAGGATTAAAAATAGGAGTATTAGAGCGATCTCCAGCAGGATGCAGTACGAGATCCATTTACTCCGTAAAGCATTCCTGAGCGAGGCCGCTGGGGTGTCCTAGTTGATTATGCGCAATCCCATAACCCTGCCAACTACGAATATCATTTTAAGGATCACTTCGCTACAGTACTATCAGCGGAGAGCACCATATTTGAGAGGTAAAAGGGAAAATGTGCATCTCGTCTAATTTTTTAGCATGAAAACTGTTGCAGGTTACAAATAGATTTTATGGCTGCAACAGTGCAAGCAATAAAACACTAGGGACATCATTCATCTCTCTGCGAACAGCATTCCTAGCAGGATGAAAAGCATCTCCAGTAGGTCTCTACAAGTAAACTACGTGGACTAAGAAACGATGATCTAAATTTCCCACTTACTATAACATCCTAATGGAGAAAGTCTGCTGCTCCTCTCTAGAATTCAGGATGTCAATGAAAATTACCATAAAAATTTTTAATACGTATACAGAAAACCGCAATTTTGCCGGGCCAAAAATCCAATTTTGAAATTCCACAAGCTCACTAAATGGAAAACAAGAGTATGAGAGATGATGCTAGAGAGAGAAGACATTTTTATGAATATTTCTTCTCACCACTCAACGTTCCATTCTATCCTACGCAAAAATCGTTGGTGATGATTTCAGATTGTTGCACCAATTTATCATCTTTATGGATTGGCCGGATTGCAGACGACGGTGTACACGCGCATAAGTAAGCAATCAATTATTGTATGTCTACTACTACGCGCCATTAAACTACCAGCAAATAGCTAAACTGATGTTACTGTGTCACGCACGTGAGTTCACGAGTGCAATCCAAAAGCCACATCAGGTAACTGCGGTTTCCCTCGACACACTTACACAATCCATGCTCCTGATGCAGCTCCATGGAATAATAAAATGTGATCATCTCAAAAAAAAGTTCAAGAACTCTTCACTACTACAAGTAGTAAAGAGTGGCATGGTGGGCTTTCCTGTCTCAACTAGGTGCAACGAGGTTAATTTGCTCGTAAAAGCCTTCACAGGGCTACAGTCACCACCTCCGACTCTTAAAAGATCTGTCGAGCATCTGAAATCAGCTCGTTTCGAAATAGAAGAGGAAAAAG
>JAHZND010005091.1:0-16368 GCA_027744115.1 Acrocyrtus sp. NNG-2020 | reverse complement strand
AAAAATGGCAGTGTGAAATTTTTTTTGCACCTCGCAGCAGTCTTAGATCTGTTTCACCTCAGACAATTTGGCAAGCGTGTATCACAAGTTCATATAGTACTTACTGATTTATTAGCGCCGGATTTCGACAGAGTTATCGCACTTTTTAATTTTTACCTGAATACCTATCGGCAATAAAGCATTAAAAAGAGAAGCAGTTGTGGTGCCAGAAGCTTACTAGAACAGCAGCAATTATATTCGTAGCTTATCACCTCTTCAAAAAATATATATCCAGGGAGCTGTAATACCACTTGCCAAGAAAAAAAGTTCATTATGGCGATTATGGACACGTCCATTAGCAGAATTTGTTGGAGATTCTTAATTTGGGAACATTTGTAGCACTAAAATTCATGACACAAAAGTTCCTTTCGGCCATGCAAAAAAACACTTGTCTGGAGGGCTAAACTAACATTCTTGACAATACATACTTGATTGGCGGTGCAAATTACCTTATTGATTATTTTTGTACTTACTGTAAATGTCCATTCCCTTAATAAGAGAGTTTCTGGCTTGTCCAATTTCAAGAGCTGTAAATATAAGCAAGCTCATAAAAATAAATGAAAAAGATCAAGAGTTCTCCGCTCGGCAATGAGCTGTTGTGAGCAAAAAGGTACTTGGTGCATTTTCCCATGTCTGGTCTCTTGTGGTATACTGCCTACTGGAAAAAATATATCCTTGTTTTTCATCTCATTTGTTCACAGCACTTTTGTAGTTTCCTAAAAGTTCAGGGTAGTTCAAAAGACAAGAAAATTACCTACGTGCTTGCATCCTGCACGTTTCACTAGATTACTATAAAAATACATGATTGTGGGCTGCGTTTGGTTCCCGTCTCACTCTCATACTAACATTCCCTACTCATTGCAAATGCAAGTGTAGCATTATGCTAAATACGTAATAATGATTATAGACGCAAAACATAATTCGGCTGATTCGTTATATGCAGTGCGTAATGCGAAATGCACCAATTAGACTCGACTCTACTTATCGCCAATCTGTCTGACTGCCTTGAGTTGGTTAAAGAATGAAAATGATTTTTTTTCAAAGTAGATTCAATTTTTTCTAAAGACGGTATTGTATTGTGGATAAAGCGGAGTATAGATATTATTTGAAGCAGTTTAAAAATTTGTCCGACTCTGGTTCATCTTGAACTTCTTTCAAGGAGAAAATGGATGAAATAGTTGATGCTATAATTGTGCTGATAAAATGTATGGAATTGAATAGACATCGGACTTTTCAACAACCACTTGATATTTTAGCATGACGGCAGGATGACAACGAAATGTCGGCATTGCTTTTTAATGACTCTCTTGATAAAATGTGTGCTTTTTTAAGAATCGAGTATTTTTGTCAAGTATTTTGCCTAGTGTGTCCAGATAGCTCTTTGGCTGATAGATGCAAGAAGATTTGGAGAAGTTTGCGGAGAGTGAGCACGACGAGATCTGCTTGGTCATGCTCACACTTAAAAGAATTCACTCACATCTTTTGCACTCCTTGCATGTGTCATGCTAGAAATGAGCCATTTTTTGTCATTCTGAAAGAGTTCGATAAGAATGTAGCTTTTTCTTTCGCAGCTTCTTCAGAGTCCCAAAAAGTATTTTTGTAGGACATCGTACCTTCATAATGTAATGCATGGTTACACTTGATTTCCTTTTTTCAGCGATGTCATATTTGGAAGTGGTAGTAGCAGAACTATTAGTCTTGCATACCTACGCTATTTATAAATTATTTTTTAATAATGTGGCTTCACCACCACATCATCGCCCAGCCTACATCGATAGCTTTTTTTAAAGGTTTGGATGTACAAGCCAGCTTAATTTTGTCTACCTTAAACTCTGAATTTTTTTGCACATCACGTAACACAAGCGCTATCAATTTGTTATCTTGTTAGTGCTGGGCTAGTATCATCTGGAAACTGGAGAACCTTCCACAATGATCTCTGAACTATGGTCAGAGGACAATGCATACCTACGCTATTTATAAATTATTTTTTAATAATGTGGCTTCACCACCACATCATCGCCCAGCCTACATCGATAGCTATTTTATAAGGTTTGGATGTACAAGCCAGCTTATTTTGTCTACCTTAAACTCTGAATTTTTTTTGCACATCACGCAACACAAGCGCTATCAATTTGTTATCTTGTTAGTGCTGGGCTAGTATCATCTGGAAACTGGAGAACCTTCCACAATGATCTCTGAACTATGGTCAGAGGACAATTATGAAAGGTAGATGACAAAAGTAAGAGTTTAAACAACTTTTTATGCGTTCATGTTTATTATTGTCTAGTTAAGATTTGCCTTTTATTATTGGCAGCCAGCAAACTGCAAAATTGTAGTGTGTGTCGTTCTCATAAAAAAATCCAGAGGGGATAGTCAATTGGCTCACGTATTGTAAAAAAACAATTTCTGCTTCATTTTCGTGTAATATCTTTTGCATATCAACACTTTTATGTATTATTATCATGTAGCTTTGAAGCGATTAGGCATACGTAATAAATTTTGCTAAGAGTATCGAGTAGGCAAAGATTAAGCTGGTTTACAATTGGAGGATTCAAATGATAGATTTTAGAAACCAGTTTAAGTTTGAAAAATGAAAACATTTTCGTAGTTAACACAATCCTCTCCTCGAAACGTTAAATATGAAGGACTGGACTCGTACTTATAACAAATGATATTCACTTTGCCAGCTGACGGTACAATTTCCAAAAGAGAGTAATGACAATACAAATTTTGCTTTTCTCACTAGTCAGTGGTAACTATACGAAATCATTCACCCATCCTCACTAATAAGATTAAGTCAAGGAGAGAGGATGAATGTGGTTTTCCCAGCTCATTCATTCCGCTTAATTTGGAGGGAGAACTCATCAAAAAATGAAGCTTGATTATGAGACGAACCGAACTTAATCATTGGAGCAACTTGCACATGGAAGAGTCCTCACAGTTTTCATTTAATTGCTGGGGCGGAAGTCTATATCACTTAAAATATCATTAGAGCAACTTACACATGGAAGAGTCCTCACAGTTTTCATTTAATTGCTGGGGCGGAAGTCTATATCACTTAAAATGCATTTTTGATGCTGGAAACAAGAGAGCAAATGGTAAATTGCGAGTGAGAGAAGGCATCAAGATTAGAGGTTGTTACTTGCGCTGAACGTGTTTAAAGCAAATACCTACTTACCACGTTTATGACATGAAAAGTGCCTGCATAAACGTTTCAGTTAAAAAACTGTCCACTTGTCAGGAGTTTTTTTTATTGAAGGCATTTTTTCCAGTCCACCTCTTCATGACATGACTTGGCATGAAGGTATAGTTGCAAATGCAACATCTTAAAGGCATGATCACGCTCATGATCCGAAGCGATGCGCCTTGAGAGATTGTTTTTTTATTCGAAAGGGATTTAAGAAGATAATCAGCGGTCGTGATAATATGCTTCTGTTCAAAAGATTAAATTTCAATTGGACAGTGGGTGGTTAAAAAATCACATTTTTAAAATCTGGAGTCGATTTACTGATGCATGAATGGTAAACACAATGCATGGCTAATATACAAAGTAAAAGCAGTAAAAAATTATAGAAAAAGGAATGAGTGATTGTATAAGGAATGAGTGCAGCATGATGATGATGACTCTTTAATTATCAAGTGCAAGGTTAGGCTCAGCTGGATACATGTTTTGTAAGAGGAGTAGTTGAAAGATGGTGATGATTGTATATAAATGTTAATGACAGTGAATAATCGACGGCATTTCAATTACACTTTAGCGCAAAGCCGTGACTTTGCTTTGTCTCCTCTCCAGTTCGTTTCTCTGAATAAGCAGCTTTGAGTCTCTGTGAATTTATGTAGGAGCTGATTGTGATAAGGTATACATGCAACTTGTATACAGCTTTGCATAAAGGTTTTTCATAAAAACAAACCGAGACTTGATTTGAGGAGTAGTAATGTATAGCAGGGAAATTGCTTAATTTTGTATGACAGCCAAAATTTAATGAAGAAAAGGAAGAGGAGAATAATAAATGAATTATTTTGCTATTTTATTTGCAATGGGTCAGAATGCCAATCAGATCAGCAGCAGCAGCAGGCATCACCGTCAAAAATTCCAAGAAAATCGACATCATCAGCGTCTTCTTCAGCTGCTTCATCTCCTGCATCGTCAGCAGGTTCTTCCACAGAGGGCTCAACAAACATGACCCCTAGAAAGAAAAATACGAATGTCTCTCGTAAACATTCTCCGGCCACGGCCACTTCAGCATTACCGTCAATGATTTGTCAGTCACCAGGAACATCGAATGCTTACGAGACTCCAACCAAACAAATGATATCAGCACATCAACGGAACAATATCTTCAGTCAGACGTCAAGTATCAGCTCACCTGGATCTCCCCCATGTAATCGGATTCACATTGTCACTTCGACGATCAAGACTCCGCCCGATCAATCTCGATTCAACCATCGAGTCACAATTGATAAAAAGTTCAAAGAGAGCATCAAGCAAAATGGAGACAGCGGAATGATTACATCTCTGACACCGCCGTTGGCCAAAGTCCCAGAGTCTCCGTCATCTCCAGATTCTCCAGAGAGCGCTTCTATGTACGAGGAAGACTCCATGTCATCTACTATCGGGCTCCACCACCATCTCGTCAAACTCCCCAAAATCTCAGGAACAGATACATCAAGACGTAGCTTACATGCAGGTAAACTTACCTTTCTTTTCCTTTTCTTATTGTGTGCGCAGACATGTGTCAGTAAGTAGCAAGATTTTTCATTATTCGCATCCTTTTCATCTTTCATAGCATTGGAAGCCGTACCTGCGATTCCACAAACTACTACAATTCCAATACCAAATATGTCGCCACCTATGAGCGCCGTGCTACCCATGAAAACGATACCAATGTCTATGGTAGCACCAGGAGAGCCCCCGGCAACCTCAGCCTTTGATGAGCTCTTCCCAGGATTTACTCCGTCACCCGCAACGTACCACGTCAACATGAATGATGAATTGAACGACTTGTTAGAAATTGCAGCCGAGGAGTTTAAGATGGAGGGTGGAGTTACAGATGAACCAGCAATTGAAGTTGTAGAGGATCCTCTCGATCCATGGAGCTCCGTCAACTCCGTCTGGGAACAGCCTCTTGGAACAGTTGGAATGGGAATGGATTTCGCTTTCGAAGCTCAACATAACCCAACTATGCCAGTCGCTGATCCTACGCTTTTCATGTGACCTCCTCTCTCCTCTTCCAGCAATCTTAAGATAGAAAATACCTAGATTATCAAAGAAGTGAAAAAAGGTATTAACTTACCCAAATTATATTACTTTATTTTTAGTGTATACCATTTAAGAAGAGTAGCATAAAAAAGTATAAAAACCCACGTTTCAAGTAACGTCAAAGTTGCAAACGTTAAAGTAGAGTTTGATGTCTTTTTCATCATCAGAATCATAAAAAAAACCTTATCTCAAGTTTATAAGCACAACGTAGCATGTACCTAACCGGCATTATATTTACCTTGCAAAATATGTACTATCTAATACCTTAAGTACACATTAGATGCATATAAATCACATACTTTTCTTATTACTGACACAGGAAAATGTACTTTTTCTCATCTCATTCCGCTCGACTCGTTTCGACATTATTACAGCAAAACATAAAATTTAGTGCACATCTATTAGGTAATATCTAGGGGAAAATGATAAAAAGGAAGTAAAAACTTTTTTTCTAAAATAAAATCATGATCATCATAGGGAACAACTCGTGTCTTTCTCAAAAGAGTGGAATTAGTTTATTAAAAGGAATTATTAATGTCTGCATATTTTTAAAGGAAAGGTTATATTCATAATTTGTACATAAAAAATTTATCAATTTACCATGAAAGAGTTTACTCTCTTTTCTAGATTTCATAACTGAATTCGTACAACTTGCATATAGCTAAACATTCCAGAAAATTCTTTGCAGGACTCTCAAATCATGAACAAAGTTGCTATTATTAACTGATGACTACTTTGCGCACACTGCAAAGTCAGGAATTTATCGTTTTTACATTCGCACAGATTATTGGTAGATAATTGAAATTAAACGGCGCTTAAAACGTTTACCCAGTCATGTGCTCTTTAAAAAATGCTCGAGTTCATGCTAATTGATGTGATTACGACGTTTCAAAAAATTATGTATTTAATCTCCCATTTGCGAAAAAAAATAATTTAATTGACAAAGTAGCTTCGGCAAACATAATTTTTTTTTGCAATATCAAAAAAATACTCTCTATCTCTTTCTCCTATCCAATGATGTGGTAAAACATGCACATTTTCTTTCCTTCCACGTATATATTCCATTTCATTCTTAATCATCATCACCATCAGACATAGTATCCATCCGTCCAATACGAAAAATGTACTTGAGAATAAATTTTTTTTTCGAGTTCATTGTCCGCCCTTTTAGTAAACTGTATATTTCTTAAATTACACGCAATATTAAAGAATAACTTCTCCATTTATATTGCCACTGCTATATTATGCTTTCCACCAGAGTTTTTTTTTGATATTCATGGTTTAGTAAACTGTATATTTCTTAAATTACACGCAATATTAAAGAATAACTTCTCCATTTACAATGCCACTGCTATATTATGCTTTCCACCAGAGTTTTTTTTTGATATTCATGGTAGAAGGTTTGAACTCCACAGCTACCAAACTACAGCTCTTTTTTTACAATGAGGATGGCACACAAAAAAACTTCAAAAAATTTAACCTTAATGCATAAATGTATGAATCTATTGCTCACACTATTATGATTATTTAGTTCCATCTCCATCCTTTTCCATAATAAGAGTCTATGATGTACAACTACTATGCTATTTTACCATACTCATGCAACTCCAACTGCAGATTTTTCATTCAGTCTGGTTCATAGCCTGTTAATACCCTTTCGTCAGCAGCGCTCAGAAAAAAAAGATAGAGATGCTACATGTTTTTTTATCAGTCAAATATTTCACAATAATCTGGTTAAAAAATAATGATGCCAGTATGTATACGTACGTTTAGGTAATGATAACGACTTTTTTTTAGTTTGCATTTGAGACATAAAAAAAATTTCTTGTTGCATTGGCTCATCAGTTCTTTCACTCTGTAAGGTCATTTGCTCAATCTTGTTTACCTGCCTATTGACTTGTGCTATGTAACTGCGGAGGAGAGTGTTTACCTTGCTCCGATAAGTAAAGCAAATGAAAGCGGGGAGAAGTGGATAGGGAGATAGTTAGATAAATAGTGAAGACTTCAAAGGAATAATGTATCCAATTTCCTGCCGATCTTTGCATGGGTTTTGCCTAGAAAATTGTTGCTTCATTTTAGTTGTAATTGGGAGTTATACTTTCCATCCAAAGTTCGGGGTTTCTATTCAGGATGGAAATGGAAATGGTGTTAAGTAACGGGATGGAATCTCATTTCCATTTCAATTTGAAGCGATTTTCAATGGAATCCAATCTAATGCAGTTGAGCTAGTACTTGGAAATAACTTGAATCCTAATGAATATGAAAAAATCAGGTTAGGTAACGTATGTAATGAATCATACCTAGAATAATATAGATTATTTACCTTTCATTTCAAAATAATAAAAAAAAAAGAGAAAAAAAGGTGGAGCCATTCCCTGCCGATGTCTATGGAGAAGGAGCAGCTGGAATATTTTTCAGAAAAATAGGGTAGTAGTGTTCCTGAGAAGGGAAAATGAGTTTTTACCGAGACCATAGTAAGGTGATTCTAGGTTAAGCAATTTTGTACTATTGTTGAGATCTGTGCTGGCTGGGGAAGATCTCGTGGTTGGGAAATTGGTTTAAGCTGAAGAAACAGATGAAGGCTTTTGAAGGTAGTAGTGCGCTTTGTTTGCGACCAAAGGTTTGAAATCATTTTCTGTATGATCATCTGCTAGACTTCCAGCGGATTGAATCAACCATGACATGTCTACTCCTATATCCTAGAAGACCCTTACTTTTAAGTGCTTTCAACTCCAGCTCTTAGACTCAATCGGCAGTAAAATAGTAATTCATGAGCATGAGTGGGCATGGACAGTGAACATTTTTCTGCTATTTACCAAACTTTTCAAAAGTATCCCGAATCTTAGCTTGAAAGGTACAGGAGAAAAAATCGTATAGCTCTTACAATGGATGGATTGTAATAATTTAGAATCAGTCGGAAAATTAAAATGGTGTTATGTTATGCGCATTTTCTGAAACTTGGAAAACCGATCTGCCCATTTTTCTAAATGTACTAAATGGCAATCATCAGAGGTTTCCTGTTATTTTCCAGTCTGGTCCGTGTGATCCGAGCTGGTATTGAGCAATATTTTTTATAGGCTTTGCTCATCTATGTGCCTATGTATATGAAAAGGAACAGAAATGAAAAGAAATGGGGAGAGTAAAAGAACATTTTTTTCTCTGCCTAGCATAAAATAACTTAAACAGCAAATGAACTATCAATGTGCTAAGGACGACGGTGTTGAATGGTTATTGACGTTATTTTGAAGTAGTAGTTAGGCTATAGAAGAGCTGCTCTGTTGAAAGAGAGAGGACATGAACCCCGACAGAAGAAAAAAAAACTGTACTCATGGTAAATATTTTCCCCTTTTTCTCCCATCATCATTATCCTGACGGACATTTCAAGTGCATGCAATAATATTCCCGAATAATTGTGTTGTCATTCTCCATACATACTTTGCTCATTTAATCCAACAATCATTGCAATTCTATGGAGTATATAGTGAGCGAGTGAAGGTACATCTACCTTTCTACTTTTACCTTGGAATACTATGACACGGCATGACTTTTAGTTTACCCAGGTAGAAATATTAGTCATTCTTTCCCACTGGTACTGGCGAAAAAAAAACATGCTAAGCTTATTTAACACCTTTTCGGGAAAAAACTTGAATGATATTCACAATGTTCAATTACAATCATGCTGATTAGTTACCTTCATAGCGCAAAGTCAATAAATGATGTGTGCTCTTCTGTTTGTCGTTACTATCTGTGTATTCATGCAACGAAAAAGTTTATGGTTTGTTTAGTAGGGTTATATATGAATGAGAATTTCATCAGCTCACACCACAGAAGCGCTATCACCATCATTTCACTTTTCAGCTATCAGCGCATATCGCTGCTGGAATGGAAAGTACGAATTAATGTTTGCTCACGTTTGCCTAAGCAAGTCAAACGTATGTGTACACACTCACAATTCTGAGGCAGCGCAGCATTCTATAACTATATGAAACCGTATCTTTACCCGAAAACCGCGCCAGCAGTGTTGAAACTGCAGGAGCATTTGGAGGGATGTGGAAATAAGAGGAAATTAAGACTTCCATTTATCAAATGGAAATATGCTGAGCTGTAAATTGATAGTCATTGACATTTTACCATTTCTAAATGTATGTAAACAGAGTTTCATTTCCAAGTTAGCATTTCCCACTTCCTCTAATGTACAGAATCCGGTAATGTGCTGTGGCATGAGAGCTGTTTGGTTTTGTCAAGTATGTTTTTTATAAATCTGTCGAGTGGTTGTCCGATGATCAGAGAGAGAGAGATGTTTGCGAAATGAATTTAGACAAGACAAACATGTCCCTATATACTGAACAGTTGACTTCACACAGACTTTTCAATGTTATTTATTTTCTCTCTTTTTAAGAATTTTTATCCCTTCTTCCCTCTCCGAGGAGCATGCTCACGCCGTGAGTCACGTTGCTCATAAGTTCGTCCTTGACTTTACAAAGCACATTGCCTCCTTTTAGCTCCGATCTGCGATGCTGGCAAAATAATAAAATTCGCAACATCAATTTCCTTCCATTTCCAAGTCAAATCTGTAGCTGTTTTTTTCTTGCTCTCTGAAAATTAACGTAATGAACTTTTTTTTCACCAAATCATAGATTCGATCTCCCAAAATGCTAGGCATGTCCCGATATGAAATAAACTTTTTTCTTTTGAAGATGAATCACCCATGTCATATTTTATGGGAAGAACAATCGTCCTATCCTGACTTTTACCAGCTTGCAGATTTAGTGTCTGGAAGGGAGTAGCTCCCCCTCTATTTCAGTTTTGATTTGTAGTATTTTGTGTGCTCGCAACATCCTCTCCTCAAGTCAAGAATAGTTCATCAGAAATGACGAAGAAACGGAAAAAACGCGCTGATGGCTGTGTGGAGTGTGTGTACCTCGTGCATGTAGGTTATAGGAGATGATCAAGAATAAATAGAATAATGAATAGCAACACATAAAGTAAGATCGTTCCTGACAAGTTTACCTCTTCCCCATCACATCACATCATCATCGCATCCAAAGTTGACCATTTTACAATGCATTGCATTACTTACATTGCATAAAGTCGTTGACATTTGGGTCACCTTGAGTTGGGTTTGTTAGTGGTATTTTCTGCTATGTAGTTCTTGCGGAGAGGAAAGGAAGAAAAAAATATAATCTCACTGATTGTGAGCTTGTGGTGGATGGCGAAGCGAGAGCTGATGTTGCACTCACGTTCTCCTTTAAAATAGTACACCAGTAACTTCTGGAGCATGAATGGATGATGATGAAGATGAGGATAATAGTGAAATTGAAATTGCAGTGTGCATGCACGGCCACGAAAAAGTAAGAAAACGGTGAGAGTGAGTTGATGAAATACATGCACAAAAGTGGCAAAAAGGTAGATGCATATGGTACTATAAACCTAGTGAGAGTACCTGGTGTAATTTCGAATTTCTTAGATGAGTGAGTGCGATATTAACAGCTTGAAATTTTTAACAGCTTCGGGGATTCTGTTGTGCCTAGCCAATGTGCATGTTTCCTCCGTTTTCCATTTTCGGCGTACTCACTCACTCCTCACTCACTCTCCGGCTGATGAGTAGGTACCGTGAAAATTTGTTTTTCTACGGATACTAGTAAATGAACAAAAAAATAGTTCATTGCTTACCTGACTTTTTCCCCTCACTAAAATTACACTTACCCAAAAAAACGCTGGAAAAATACCTACAGTAGCTCCCGGCCATATGGCATGCATGACAGGATGATGTATGGTAACGAATTGGTGCAAATATTAGTTTCGGGTTCGCTCCCTAATTTTCAGTCCTGTTAACTTCAAAAAACACATTTTAATACAGTGAACTTTCTAGTACGCGGTGTTTGAAATCATTCTCAGGGATTTTTATTACATGGTCAATATCAATCCAGTCAGCGCGAAACTACTCTGGTACAGTTTATTTTTTGTATGGGGCTAACCAACACAAAATTCAATTTGTAGATGATATGTTTTGATAGCATAATTTATTGTACGTATTCACCACGACAGTATGAATTTCATTGCAGAGCTACCATGATTTTAGCAAAAAAATGTTTTCTTCTCAGTAGGTTAATTTGATAGGCACACGAAATTGATTGGCGAATTATTCTATTGAATTTATGACCACGATCATTTAAAAGGTTCATATTATAGCGTTAAAAGTCACCATAAAAGCGAAGCTTGTTGAGTATCCAGGAAGTTCAAGTTGTACAATATGACATGGAGCATTTTGGTACGGTGAGGCTATCATATTACCACTTTATCTTAATTCTTCATAGTATAAAATTGCTTAGGGTGTACCCAATTTAAAAAGGAGCAGTATAAGTAGCCATGCAGCGTCGGATGCATGACGAAAAGATTGCTCCACGTACAATAAATGTCTTGTCCTATTCACTTCTCTATTTGCAAGAGGAGTCAGTGATTGTCAATTACGCTGCTGCGAACAATTTGCTTTTTATGACTTTAATCTCGGCAAAATATCTTGCCACAACACATCGGCGACTTTTATACGCCATTCTTCTTTCATACGGAAAAAGATTGGAGATTTTAGACGAGAAAAAAAGTTCAAAGAGCAAGTTATTAATTTCGCAGGAACTTTGACGAACCAGCTTTTTTTGTGTTATGTGGCATCACCATAAACATGTAAACAATTGACAGGTTATCAAAAGATAAGCCCATTTCGCATTTGATAATGGAAATATGTGATACTTTATTTTAAACCCTAAACGCATCGTTCACTATCAGCTTATAAGTTCAATGTATGATAGGATGAATTAACTGAGGAGGAAAAATATGAAGTAGGTGTGTGCTCAGGAACATGCATTTAATTGCACTACACGAAAAATGGCAAATGTTTTCTGCCTGCACTTCGGATTTTATCAGCCTATCACACGTAGTGTGTTTAGTGATGAAATGGAATATCATACTCTGTTGGGGATAGTAGCAAAATGTGCACAATGAATGTGGGAAAAGGTCAAGCAGCCATGACATTGTAGCTGACCCTTGCGTATATTATTGTTCCAGAACCATCTGACGATGTCATTCATCAAAATTATTGAAATTAGCTAAATGACATGGCCCAAAAATAGTGCAGGAAAAATAAACTAAACTACTGATTCACAAACATTTATTTAAAAAAATCTTTCACATTTATGTAAGTAAATACGCTGAACTAGCATTTTTGCACGCTCTTATTTTTTATCTCCTCCATGTCCCATTTAAACGTGTATATTGCTTGCTTAACATGCTAATATTAGGCAAGGATAAGCAGTTTCATGCTCAGATTTTTAAGTACCTGTCTAGCATTTAGAGAAATAATTAAAAGGAAGACAAATTCTCACAAGTTGATCCTTCTTTTTGCTAATATTAGACAAGGATAAGCAGTTTCATGCTCAGATTTTTAAGTACCTGTCTAGCATTTAGAGAAATAATTAAAAGGAAGACAAATTCTCACAAGTTGATCCTTCTTTTAAGTTAGAATAAAAAAAGTCATTTACAAAGTAAAAACTGTCATATTTGTCTCTAGCCACTATACGTAGTGGATGAGCATGCAAAAATTAAAGTAGACTTTTACTCCTCCTTCTCCTCCTCCTCCTCCTCCTCTTCAAGAAATTATATAAAAAAAATACATCGTGCAAATTATTTTACCATACAGCAATTAAGAGATAAGATTATAGATCTTTTTTTATTGTTTCGCTGTTTTTTACGGCAAAGCAGTGACTGTAAAAAATCATTCTTGGGGAAGGACTGCATTGTCTACTTTACCTTGATTTATGAACAAGAGGGGTTCTGCTAAAAACTATTTTATTGTTAAAAATGCTTATTATTGGTTATGTGCATAGTGCATTGTAGGAAAGTGGTAAACTGATACAGATACAGATTAAAAAAATGTTTCATATAGTACATAGTCATAAGAATGTTTTTTATGCTCATACATTTTAGGATTTTTTCGTCAACTCAAGTCATACAACATTGCATGAGTGTGCTGAAGAATCCAACACACTTTACAGGGGGTGTCCTTATGCTTATTTTTTATCATATGTCAAGTATACAATAAAAAAATACATTTTTATAGCAACTTAAACTTAACCGAAGCCAAGTACTAGGCTAAGTATTCTGAGATATTGTTGAAGGATAAATCTTGTTTTTATTCCTGTTGTTTAAATTCTTTGAGGTATCAATATTTTTACGCATATAGCTTGAATTTGAGTTATCTGATGTGATCTTGCAAAAAAAAGAAGCGGACAGAAAAATAGTAGGAAAAAAATATCTTTTGGATGATTAATGTTGACGCATGATGCTTATGATACGTACAATTTCGCAGTCTCTGTTTCCGAACATTATCCCAGCGTGGAAATGTATGACAGGAGGATAGCACAAGGCTCTTTGTATTGTGATACTGTCAGCGTCTCAATTACTAATTTGCATATAGTACCAGAATGCAATTGTCAGAATGAGTTTTGAGTTTATTCCGATGCGATGATATGTAGGAATCAAAAGTAGGAAGCGATATGGGTTGTACGCTTTGATATATCTCTGCTGGATGGATAATGCAGCATAATCATCATTATGTACCTAATCATTTCGTACGTAGGATAGGATAATAAAAAAAAACTTACAAAAAAATTATATCTTGGATAACTGTGCAGTGCTGTGAATAATGTGGATGTAGAAAAAAGAGCAATTTATGGTTAAGTATTTGATTCGGTTGCAACTTTGCCTTGAATTTAAGCACGTGTTAGTCGCTGCAAAAAAATGTATAAAAAATAGTGTTTCTTCTACTTGGCTACAAATTGGACTATGGAAGATATGAAGAATTCGAAAAAAACTGAAAGCATTTTCCTATCGGCAATTTAAAAACTTTTTTAATGGTAGATTTAATCAGGGGATAGAGTGAGACAATTTTTTAAAGGATTTGAGTGCTATCTCGAATGTCTCTCGTGAGGAGATGAACATGATATAAGCAAAAAGTTATATTTTTTCGCTAGATTTATCTGCATACTCGACATCATTAATATCCAGAAGAATTTTTTTTCTTCTCCTTTCTGTTTTATATGCGCTACTCGGAAAAAAAAAACGCGTAACGAATAAAAAGGGCGTGTTTAATGTTGGGCTTTTTCGAGCAACAAGGCAACTCAATTTACACGTTGTATGCACCACCTACAAATATCTAGAGTCCGCATGTTAGGTACACGTGGAGGGATTAAAAATGCAGAGATCAAACCAGGTCGATCTACTTGTAATTTAAAAATTGCAAAAACTACATTTTAACTTTGTGAATATTTTCTAGCTTATAGAGATGCATAGATTTTATAGGTAATTAGGAGATGAATCAGTCAAAACAGTTCATCTTATAGTTTTAGCTAGAATAAGTTTTAGGCGCTTACATAGAATCTAGAATCTAGAATTTTTAAGTATTTTACCTCTCATATATTAATTATTAAGTACATTATTTAGGAATCGTTATAATAAGTACATGTCCAATCTGCCTAGCAGAAATGGCAAAACACAGACTTGTTGCATTTAGCCACTCTGATGGAGACATAACCTTGTAATTTCCTTCTTGAGCGAAATTCGGATGTTCTCTAAAAGAGTGTGTGTTGTATTATACTAGGTGTATAAGGATTTACTCATAGTAAACATTTTAATTAGCAATTTTAGAAGTAGGAGTCACTCGAATATTTTTTAGTTTTGATATATGACAAAAAATACGGAATGAATCCTGGTAGTATACATGGGTGTGCGACTGATTACTTTTATGTTGCTGTTTTTTGGTTTCATTTATGAAAGTATATGGTTTGAAAAAGTACATTTAGGTATTTTGTTTTTCTTTTTAGTAGTTAGGAAAAGGCAGGATGTTTGGGTGCTTGTGAATTTGGTTGCCAAATATTTTTTTGTAAAAAAACAAACTATATGTTATTGTTTTTTGTTCTCATTCGTGACGAATCCGGTTGAAAAAAAAATTTCTTGTGTGTAGTTATATTATTGATATTTTACGTATTTTTCGCATTTTATCCCATTTTTTACAGATCGAGCGTGTGTTCTGAGTAAAAGGCTTTTTTGTTAAACTTTTTGTGGATTCCTCCATCCATGATATTTACCAATTCTAAGAGCTACACTTCCCCTCTCACTGGCTGTAGAATTTTTTTTCTGTCGAAGGCAAGCAGCTTTACACACACACACTTAAAAGGGTTCGTCCTGATTTTTTTTTCAAGCTGCCCATCCGCTCTTTCCCAATTTACGTTAAGGTTTTGAGGAGAAGGAGAGGGATGTATAAACGTGACGATGATGATGGTGATGGGAGAGACGATCCAGTCCAGAGCTGCTCCTCGATCAATTAACTTTACAGGTATATCGAAATCAACGTCAGATTTTGAAAAGATATTTTTAATTGAGAAAATGAGAAGGTGCTTCGCATGTAAAACCCATCAGACTTTTTTAAAATAAAAAAACTTTGTAGTTTATATAAGAACTTTATAGGGAAACAATTTCTGTACGAAGTCCTCAAGCTAAACAAAAATATAGCAACTTTCGAGATTTTTCCGTATAAATGGCTTCTGCATTCAGGGAAATTAAGTTACTTATTATTTCGCTTTGACGAGTATAGTTAGGAACTGGTTGCTACTCGTTAGAGTAAATACATTAGGATTGTTTTTTTCTGAATGATTATGTGTGTATGGAAATGAAACCGATTTTTTTATAGCCAGGATGTTTTTTTTCAGTATGATGAGGGTGTTTGTGATTTTTAAAATGAAAAAAAGTGAATTGAGCCTGATGCAAATGAATGTATTTTTTGATGTGAGACTAATATGATCGTTACACTACATTATTACAAAAAGTATCAAACCTTTCTAAGTCATGAAAGTTGTATAGAGAGAAAACTGCGAAAAAACCGTAATTTTTAGTTGAGTATTTTAGAAGGTGGGCGCAGAAGAAATTTGTTGTAATATATACACGTATTTTGTAAGTTATAACTTGTACAGATTTTGTATGCAAAATTGAGCTAAGTTTGTACAGTTTAGTGTAGGAAA
>JAHZND010005090.1:0-14269 GCA_027744115.1 Acrocyrtus sp. NNG-2020 | reverse complement strand
ATTAAAAAGTGAACTAATTGATCATGCTGCGGCATGCGATTGCAGGTATAAATGCATTTTTTACTTTTCTTATATCATAGAAAATATAGGCAAGTGGCAACCATCATAAAATGTAAAAAAAAATGTTGGTGCCACAAATTCTTCGAACACCGTTCGAACGTAGAAAAAGCAGATACATACAGATTTTTTATTAAGGCCAATTCGTTTTGAACTTGCATCACAGGAGGGTTCCTTGCGTTATCCAACAAAAATCTAAGTGTGGAAATTTGTATAAGCTATCCGAACTCTTTGAGCACTTACTGGATCATAATATTGAGGGTCAGTGCGACAGCTCTGGAAGTGGAAAGTTTACGAAAGTCGATCGAGTTTTTTTGGGATTAGAAATAAGTAGGTGTTGCTTCTCGCAAATGAACTTATAGTAACAGTCATCCTAAATGTCACTTTATTGCATGCTACTAGTTAGTACTTTGCCCATAATCAAAATTAATGTTGTTTAATTTATTTGTTATTTTTAGTGTTTATCAATTAATTATTATTTAAAGGCTGCATTACGTTTACCTAGTATATATAGTGTATTTATACTAGGTTTTCTATGCCTGCTTTAAATTAGAGAAAATTGATTTAATTTCAAATGATGCTTCACAGATACCACTTGGCCGCCATACTATTTGAAATACGATAATAAAGTATTTCTACGGTTTGCGACTATTCAGAACCGCTGCGTTTATTGGTGGGTTTCACTTATTGGACGTGACGCGGATGCTAAAGATTATAAAGTAACTTGTTGGCTGCAGAATCCTCAAAGAGTAAGTGATATAAACTTTTTAAGTAGCCATTTTCCTTACCGCTGAACGACCAATCTGCTGCTAATTCAATGTACAAAGCTATACGTTTAGTTAGTAAAATAGCAATGTTTAATGTGTTTGTCTGCATTGCATTCACTTTTGTTGCTATTGTGTAACAATTTTTGCAGGGCCTTAAAATTTCTTGGGATCTTCCCGTGCAACCAATCCGCCGTTGCATGCTGGAGGTAACAACCAGTGATGAGGTTGCCAGTTTGCCTACATCGAAATTGTTGCCATTTTGTCGGTTTGATGAGCCGTTTCAAGATAGGGTTGCTACACATCTCTGGTCATTTTACATCACGATAAACAAAGCAAATTGAAAACTTGTGACCTCTGAATTATTCATAGTTCCTCTTAATGAATTCTAATGTAACCTTGTATTACTTTGGAATAATACTAATTTTTTACTAGTAATAGCAGAAAAATATTGGTGTGTAAAGATATTTTTTCCTGGTGGTGGGGGCGGCAAAAAATGTGATTTTTAATATTAATAAGCTACATACTTAATTTAATTTTACTGATTTCTAATGCAAAGTGCATAATAATTCATAATTCTGAATTTACCGTTCCTTTGATTTTTAGTTTTAATTGGCAACATTGTATTTACTTGAGCTTGTAATCTTTTTTTTAACTTGAAATAAAAATAATAATGAAATTGATATAAATACAATATACCTTTGTGATGTGGTGTGACAGTACAGTCGTAATAATTTTGTGTTTTGATCACATATCGCATTTTATGTACATTGTGAAAGCTAGTATTGGGGAATTGGGGATTCATACTAGTTTCAGTAATTTCGCTATACATAACGTATAACTCATGGGATATACCATACGTATAGGAGTGCTTGGAATAGGACAAGAGTTGTAGTCCGAGGATATGTATTGTGTAATAAGTAGGAGAAAGTTGCCCAGAGACGAGAAGCAACACAAAAACGCTTCCAAGTGATGTTCTGTACGTATGCAGTTAATTTTATAAAGTATTTCAACAGAAAGCTGCGTAAGCTTAGGTTAGGTACTTTATTTTCAAGTTCTTTCACTGCACTGGAATAAAACATTTTCGGTCAACTGGTCAACAGTTACTTTACTCGAGCGGAAGCAATTTTACTTTGACATAGGTTATTGATAATGGTGAGAAGTTTTTAAAAAATTAATATCATAGTACATAGTATAAATGTTTTACGCATAAGGTTCAGTAAATCAATTTTTATTAATAATAGTTACTCTCGCGAACAAGACCTGCAGTGGAGGCTGCGGGTGCGTCCTCGAGTGACACTGCAAGCAAACTACCAAAATTACAAGACTTTCTTGATAAGAGGGATTATCTGGGTGCATTGACTTTGCTAGATGTAAACTGAAAAAATTGTTTCTTCTGTCATATAAATAATTTAACATTTTTTCTGAAAGTTCGTTTCTAGTCCATTTAATTTCGTGCAGTTTCAGAGATCAACAAATGAGTTGAAGAATCCTGGGTTAATTCCATACTGTTGCTTTCACTTGGGTGATTTTCCAAGGGCATTGGAAGAGCTTCAACAACTGCTAAAGGCAACCCAAAGTGGACAGAATGGCTCACTCGACCCTGCGATGGTTGAGGCAAAAATTTTCCTGAATATCGGTTGCACTTATTTTGCAATGGGAATGTACAATGAAGCTAAAGAAGCCGCAGATAAAGGGACTGACTGTAGCTTAAAAACCAGATTGCTATTCCATTTAGCTCACAAACTTGGAAATGAAGAATCATTGATGCTCTACCACCGGAAACTAGAGGAAAACTTGGAAAACCAACTGTCCCTCGCATCCATTCACTACCTTCGCCATGATTTTCAGAGCTCAATTGATATCTACAAAAGAATTTTGCTGGATAACCGGTATTCACACGATCATAAAGTTGTGTACTGTAGCCCTGCTTTAACTCCATTGCTTTTCGCTTTATTCTTTCGCCAAATAGGCTTGGCTTGTTCGAGTCCAAGAGTTTGAGCTTCCTTGCTTCTTCCCTTTCCCCGCACCTCATTGATTTGATTGTGTCACAATGTCAAAAGGAGCTAATTTTAGTTGAGAGACTGATAAATATTGAAAGGTTTCTTATAAACGTCAAATGGCTTATCGCCTTTCCCTTAATATTAACGTTTCCTTTTAGTATTTAGCTTTTACCTATGCACCTTTCGCATTGTTTGTAGGGACTACATTGCCCTGAACGTCTACGTGGCCCTATGCTATCATCGTCTGGAGTATTTTGACGTGTCCCAGGAGGTCCTTTCTGTTTACTTGCAAGCATTCCAAGGTTCCGCTATTGCTTTAAATCTCCGAGCGTGCAACACCTTCCGACTTTACAACGGAGCTGCAGCAGAAAAGGAACTAAAACCGCTCATAAACATCATGGTAAGGTTATGTTTAAATTCTAATTTGTCTCAACTTGTCCATAGGATTTCAAGCTTTTTTCAGCAACAGCAACCGTCTTTGTTTTACCAGAATCAATCATGAACAAACTAATAAGAATATGTACTCCAACGCGTATGACCTTATTCGTCACAATTTAGTGGTATTCAGAGGGGGTGAAGGGGCTCTTCAGGTTTTGCCTAAGTTACTGGATGTGATACCGGAAGCTAGACTAAATTTGATCATTTACTACCTTCAGCAGGTAAAATTTGGTTTTGGGTATAGTTGGGATTAATTAATGCAGTATAGGATATTTTAAGAGAAACAGCTTTTAATTCAGGATGATGTCACAAATGCATCCGCTCTCATGAAAGATCTCAAGCCGAAGTCTGTACCAGAGTGCATATTGTTTGCAGTGATCAATGTCCTACTTTCGTATCAAAACGGAAATGTAATACTTGCATTTAATAGCAGCACGGCAGCACGAAATACAAAATGTCGCACATATATAATACATGATGATAGATGAATGTCGCGCATAATTATTAGGTAATACGGTAATTAATTTTCAGAGAGAGTATACGTCAGCAGCTCAAAACTATTTTAATAGGGTGGGATCCAGTGAATCCGAACATGACTCTATCTTCGGAAGGCTCTGTATGGCATCTGCTCATTTCCTCTCGGGTAACTTTGATCATTGTGCACTGTACCTGAATTCTGTCCGGACACATTATTTCAACGAGGACACTTTTAATTTCAATTACGCTCAGGTAAACTATCTTAAAATCCCATTTTACCCCAAGTACGCGTATGCATTTTCTGATTCGGGATTTCGATTTTTCTACACATAGGCAAAGGGCATGCTAAATCAATTTCAGGAGGCTGAGGAGCTCCTAGTCATGATTCAAAGTGAAAAAATTCGTAACGATTTTACTTATATTCAATGGCTAGCTAGATGTTGTAAGTTTCTGGACGGTACTATGTAGTTTGTTTGTATAAACGTTCTTGTAAGTTCAAACAACATAAAAATATCTTAACCTTGTGCTACTCTAGACATCATGAACTAAGAAACCCAGACTTGCTTGGGAGCTGTATGAGCGAATGGAAACTAGTCCTGAATCATTTCAACTACTACAGGTTTGTGAGGAATGGAGACGAGCTTATTGAATTCACAAATTGAATGTAAAGTAATTAATGGGAAACTTCGTTTTTACAGCTAATTGCCAATGAGTGCTACAGAATGGGTCAATTCTACTATGCAGCTAAGGCATTTGACTTTCTTGAAAAGTTCGAAGCATCTCAAGAGAACTGGGAGGGAAAGCGAGGAGCATGCATAGGAGTTTTCCAGTTGATAATTGCAGGTCACGAACCCAAGTAAGTTCAATATTTGTTCAAAAAAAAGCGGCTGAAATGTGAAAACTGGATGGCAGTTTGGTTTTCGCTGTCATCTATCCATAGTTATCTTATCACTCACTTTTAATTACTACTTGCAGGGAGTCACTTCATGATATCATATCTCTTCTCCGTAATTCACCAAAACAAAATGCTGAGAAGATACTCTCCGTGATGAAAAAGTGGGCGAAGGAGAACCGAATCAATCTATAAAAGCTGTACCTACGAATGCTGCATTCATTTTTGTGAACCTTTTCCATTAACTTGCCTGGGCTCATCTTTGTCGTATTATTTTTAGCCTTTAAGTAAGTAGTAAGAAATTTGTTTTTAAATGATAAATACCACTTTCCTTTTAAATTGTCGAAATTTGCTGCAGCAAGCAGATATCATATCATGCCCATACTCGGCAATATATTATTTTACTTATGGCCACATCCTCATTTCCTAGAAATAAAAGTCATTAAGTTCTGATAATCCCCAAAGCGCTTTAGGTACTTACTTTTATTACTCCAGTTGCATTCATTTTTAAAGGTTTGGAAGGCTTTAATTTTATTTTTTATTCTAAAATAGAAAGGGGTTTAGCAATTTTGTTCCTATTCCCATTAATGCATGTATTATGAACTTTTAAAGTAATAATACAAATGCATATCCTAAAAGTAAAATCCGTCTTATAAGCGAGTAAGGTGGAGAATGGCTCCTGTCCCAGCTTCTATCCTAACATTGAGTATCTTTGTTTGTAAATGAAATGTGGAATTACTGTCAATGGGAAAAGGAACAGATCTGCTAGTAAAAAGTAAGTAGTAACTTTCCATTTAGTGACTTGGATTGGAACCTCAGTCATTCCTACAATAACAACAAGTATACTATCACCAATCACAGATCTGGGATACAAAGGGAGAATTTTCATTAGGTACCTACCTAATTGACTTCTGACTGGTTGGCTTCATGAATGATGGTCTGCCTGACTAATCCAAAAAAAGGCCTACACTTTCGACTTTGAGTTTTATATGAATCTGGCTGTATATGTCTTGGGTAAAACTGCAAAGGAACCAAGCCTTTTTAGTATACCTAAACCTAATATAATAGCATAATACAAAACATACATACAATAATAGTCTGGAATACATAAGCATGCAGCTGCGTGTAGGTAATTACTTTAAGAAAATTATTAAAGAACAAAAGCTATAGCTCTATACATATACCTACATGCATTGGAGTTGAGAATTACGAGTCGCGGTTTGCGGTGTATGTTTAGTTGTAGTTGTAGACAGAAAATGTACTAACGTTAAGTAAAAGTAAGTACACTTACAACGATATTCATAATTCCACGTTAATCTGTCACATAGTGAAGCATAGTGTCACGTCAGCATTTTAAGCATCTCATGACGAAACGTCAAACCTATTGCACATTGAACAAATGAATCTCAACGCTCGCATTCAGTCAGAAAGAAACATCAACCAGGAACGCACGTGTGAAGTAAACCGGATCTAAATTCTTCAAAATTCTGTCCAAGCAACTCTACACTTGTGTACAAAAAACCCAACTTTGTGAGTTAGACTACAACACTCAAAGTGAAAAATCGGCTGAAACAAATATAGAGCTGATCGATATATTTAATTTAATTCCCTTTTTAGCAAATATGAATTCACTCGAGAAAGGCTGGTTCACTGAAAGGAGTGCAATGTGGGATGGACAATCGTTTTCGCTAGAAGTCAAGGAAGTTCTCTTCCACGAGAAATCTGATTTCCAGGATGTTCTCATTCTGGACACGTAAGCAATAAGCATTCCAAGAATTTCATTCACTGATCTGGAATGGTTCCGGTTCAGAAGGCATAGCTTGATTTGCGCTTTTGCTACTTGACTTTGTTAGTACTTTGCATTGCATGAGTATAGATTCATTTAGGTAGTTGATTAGGTGACCTCTCATGACAAGGAGTTTTTACAGGTCCTGCCGAAAGTCTCTTTGGAGAGAAGTACTATAAGCTATGTGAAAAGGCCTTGAAACCTGGTGGGATCATTTGCTCACAAGGTGAAAACATGTGGTACCACGCCAAGCTTATCAAAGAGATGTTGTCATTTTGCAAGACAATTTTTCCAACTGTTAGCTATGCTTACACATCCATCCCAACTTACCCCGGAGGACAGATTGGTCTCCTCCTATGCAGCAAAAACCCAGTAAGTACTAAAGTTATCAAATAAAATATAGTTATAGGTATGACTATCAAGTTTATGATTTCTGATTTCAACCAGGATACAAAATTTGAAGAACCCATTCAGAAATTAAATGAGGACGAAGTAGAACAAATGGGTTTACGGTATTACAACCCAGATATCCACCGCTCCGCATTCATTTTGCCACAATTTGCCAAAAATCAACTTTTAAAGTGAAATCCTTAAAGTAATTTTTTGTACACAAAATGAAAATGAATTTATGAGATTTGATCTTAAATAAAGTATGGTACGTTCCACGAGTAAAGACTTTTTCGGTGATTCATTTTTTTGCTCGTTTTTCAATAGGATCTTTTTAAGAGATTTATTAAGATTAATATTTACTCTTATTATTATCATCTTTGTTGTGATAAATAACTGGTTCTTCTTTCTATCCGTCATATAATAGATTAATATTCTTTAAATCTCTAATTGTCCAGCAACTTGTATTTCTTGTTATAGTGTTTTAACATGTTACGTTATCTTCCTTTCCTATACCACATTCACCATTCTATAGGCATTTTAAATTAGCAGACAATTTGACATTGTTCTTGCACCATTTTAATATATCTTCAGCGCAATGTAATATATGCCTTCTTCAAAAATACACATTACTTAATCTAGCCAAACACACTAAAAAATACTCGCAGCCGCAACATTACTCAAGTAGAACAAACAACAATGACGAATTAATTATTTTTTCTCGCGCAACCCAGCCATTTTTCTTCACTCATTCGCTGTATATATTCGTCAATATATTAAAATCCACACATTTGCCCACACAAATTTCCGCCAATTTAAGCTTTTTTGAACTTTTACTCTGCGAGTTTTGCAATGGACGCGTTTTTTGAAAATAAAACATTCCAGGGCTTTGTCGTTTACCCCGTTATTTTTCTATCTAATATTTTTTACAATCGTTTCTTAAAAGATTCATTTTTAACTTGTGAAACGATTTCGATTTCGTCGTGGGTATTGTTCTGCGAGGCAAAAAAATAAATCAAAAATGTTTTTTAAAATTTCGATCTTTTTACAAAGCAAGGTTAACAAAAGTGAACAAAAAGTATTTTTTAATCTAGCACAGGACTTTCTCAATACAGTTTCCCTTGTCAAATACTATAAATATGAATGACAAATTGTATCTCTAATGTTTCAGTAATTTTTTAATAGTTACCCTTCCAAAAATGACTGATGATTGTTATTCCACTACATCTTTTTAAATCTTCATAATATACCGACGTGTCGAAGCGACTGCGAGAATTGCACATATTTTTAAAGGAAGTTTGTTATTAAATACCATAATAATAATTATATATGCCTTGTTGTATTACCTTTTATGAACTATATACATAGATTTTTAATAGCATCTACAGCTACTCGTGGTTTTTCTTGATAATATACTTTTTGCACACACAGCTAAAATATTTCTTATCCTTAGGCCTACTCTATAATTACAAGTTTTAAATTGACATCCTCCTAACAATTACCTTTTTGAAGACAAGTATGTACTTTTTTCTTAAAAACAAAAATAACGAGGCAGCACATTAAAATAAAATAATAACTACAACATTCAACCCAATGTTTTCCCAACAAATAGTTTTACATAAGTTCACATTGTACATAAAACTCATTAAAATAAAATTCTATGTCTGTCAAAGTTAAAATAGAACAGCAAAGTACATAGTACAGTAATAATTAGAAATAGTCAGATATTTGTTTTAGAGAATTACTTTTTAAAAAGTTAACCGTACAGTTAAAACGTATTCTTACTTTTTATTACGAATAAAACGCTTCCCCCCGTAGGCAGTTTAGATCACGATTTTATTTTCACAGAAACATTTTTTTCCTTTTTAATATATCCGCCTGTCGCATGGGTTGTTTTTCAGTCAACGTTACTTTTTTGTTTTTATATAAATCTGATTTACTTAACTACAGGTAGTTTTTAAAAGACAACTGTTAAAAATGAAGTCTGAATAAACAGTTGTCAATAAAAATTATTTCTTGTCACACAAAAAAAAATTCCTTCTCACACCGGCAGTTTTTCTTATTTTTTTCTCTTTCTCTCAATCAATCATGCATCTTCTCCCTGAGATCAATACTTTCTTTTGATATATTATATATGTATAGTTTCTTCACGCTTTCTTCGATATCATTCTGTTCTCAACCACACACGAAAACAACATGCATGACACTTTCTTTCAATCTTTCACAATTTAAGTTCTTACGAAACACACATCTCTGTTATACATATTTTTAGTTATTATGGAACTCAAAAGGAGCTGAAAGATGTTTTTATTCATTTTAAAAAAATTAAAAACTGACATTTTCCCCAGATTCCATTTTTCCTTAGTCAAATCTTCACATAATCTGCTCAGTCCTTGATACCGAGTTCAACCCTTGCTTGTTCAAATGTTTCTTTCTAACAGCAATCGAATTTCGATACCTAAAACAAAACAATAAGTTAAAAACACGCTAAGTATAATGTAAGGGGAGTTATTTTTCATACATTTTATATGTACAACAATTGATATTTCTTTAATAATAATAATTTTTCAAGCATTATTATTTCTTATATTTTCCGTGTCTAAAACGTTTTCTGTCTACCATTTTTTATTTTCCACTCGAGAGCGCTTGTAATAGAAAATATATTTTTTTCGGTTTGATTGAACGCATTCATATTTTTTTCCTTTTTTACTAAATGAACAATGGTTTTTCTTTTATATAATTTTAAATATATAATATAATAATATTACAGCTTCGACATTACAAACGTACGAGCAGCCGGTGTCGTACTGTACGAAAAAGAAAACAATCAATGTTCTATATATATGTAGGTGTTCTTTGGAAAACGCAAAAAAACCTTTCTTTTCTCCCTAACAAATGAGTGTAGGTAACAGATTTACCTACACCATTCAAAGTGAGTTTTTTAGTCATTGGAAAATTTGTTAGAACAGAAACAAAGTTTCTTTTTTCATACTCTTAAGTAATAAGTTCAGATTGTATCTATGTATGATTCCTTTTTATATCATCAGTTCATGTTAATAACATTTCGAAACGTAGTTTCTTTTCTCCCTAGCTGAATTGTATATAATTTCTATTTTATATATTTAGCGTATATATTATTTATATATTTTATATCTTTTTTGGTCTAGGTTGCCGTTCACCGGCATAAATATTTTTTAAAAATCTGTGTAGACTTTTTAATCGTAAATGAAAAGTGAAAATTGTCCAACATTTTTAAAACACGTTTTTGTATATGTAAGTTTTCAGTTTTTGGTATTAAAACTTGTTTCTCGCTGTCTGAAGAAGTCAGATGAAGACATACTTAAAATAAGAGTCATGCAGTAACCCACCTTATAATCACCGTGCTGTGATCAAGCTAAACTACAATAACTTAGGAATTACTTTTTTGTAACTATCAGAAAGGAAATCAATATAATATGATTCTCAGTGACCTGTGACCTACAGGTTTCCCCTAACCAATAAAATAAAGTTACTGACCATATATTTCGACCTCCTATCTCCTAATACTTGACTTCAGCATACACAAAAAAGAATACATAAAATTATTCTGTTAATATTTACTAACAAGGTAATCCCACTACTACTGGATATAGGAGCTGAACAATGAACAACATAGAGGATGCAGAAAGATATTTTTCAAACCCGAGATAATCGAATTCGTTTTCATAAACTATTCAATTACATGTTGTACTTCATGTTGTAGGGTTTTTCCCGTGACCATTGTGCTTGTGGCTGCGTTGGTGGATTAGGTGGGCCTTGGTGACTTGGGCCAGGTCCATCTGCTCCACCCCACGCCATAAAACCAGAATTTTCGTGACCGGGCTGTTGTGATGCAGCGCCTTGAGGAGTGGGTGCGTTTGCATGACCGAAACCTGACGGATGGTTAAAGCTCTGGGGTCCTTCACTTCCCTGCTGACCACCTTGGATGTTACCGACGAGCCCCCATCCGGCCTGAAATTTACGGAGCACAACATGGTTTAGTAAATAGACGACTGAATAGCTTTTAATTAATATAACAGATGAAAACATTGGGTACCTGGTTCAACGCTGCGGCAACGATTGCTGGGTTCACAGGCATACCTAAATTTAAAGCACCTAATCCCATGGGATTACTTAAACCCTGTCCTTGACCCGTTCCAGCTGCCCCACCACCAAGGCCTAGAGTCTGCAGATTCGGCATGTCCATTCCACCTCGTCCGCCAACTCCTCCACCTACAGCACTCCAACCAGCACCACCTTGGCCATAATGTTGACCGTATCCACCAGCCATTTTCCCTCCGTCTCGAGGTGGCACACCTACGTTAGTACGCAACTTTGTTAGGAACAATTTTATTTGATTTTTTTTTTACATTTTATAGTATCGAAAGTCTAACCTCGATGGTAAGGGTACTGATGTCCCCCTTGATTTCTCGACGGGTCGGATTTTGGGGCTGCATTAGAGACATGGACGGAGACGCCTTTCACAATATGATCCTCACCACACAAACTCTGAGCCACTTCTGCCTCCAGAAATGTTACAAAAGCAAACGCTCTGAAGGGTTTCGGAATAAATACATCCGTGACTTCACCAAACTTAGAAAAATACTCCCGCAAATCCTCCGCTGCGATGTCTTCAGTGCATCTACCAACAAACACTTTAGCGGGGACGTGAGTAACGCTCTGAAGGGTTTCGGAATAAATACATCCGTGACTTCACCAAACTTAGAAAAATACTCCCGCAAATCCTCCGCTGCGATGTCTTCAGTGCATCTACCAACAAACACTTTAGCGGGAACGTGAGCTTGTTGTGATTCCTGTTTACGTATTAAACAAGCACTTGAATTTAAACTTGCATATTATATATACCCATTACGTGCTATGCTTATATTTGTACATTATATGTAGTATACAAGTATGCGTATAATTCAAATTACCTTCGAGTTAGGAATCTTTACATCACACCAGCGACCTTCGATAAGATGCCTTTGGGATAATACACGAATCTGAGAGTCATAATTTGCAAATCTAATGAATCCGAATCCTTTGGACTGTCCTGTTTTACTATCCTTCTTCACTTGTGCCATCAAGACCT
This sequence comes from Acrocyrtus sp. NNG-2020, assembly GCA_027744115.1. NCBI lineage: Eukaryota > Metazoa > Arthropoda > Collembola > Entomobryomorpha > Entomobryidae > Acrocyrtus > Acrocyrtus sp. NNG-2020. Next base: position 2,355 of record JAHZND010005090.1, on the reverse strand, counting down.
CCCCAAACGGCTCGAAGTACTCCCGCAATTGTTGCTCAGTTGTCTTCCATGGTAGACCCAGCACAATTAAGTCAGAACATTTACTTTTGGATGTTTCAAATCGCTTAGATTTTGCCGTTGTGTTTTCCAAGTAATCGTCTGATTTTCTTTTGTTCTCCGCTAAGATAATAATTATATATGCTTACTGCACACTTTCGTTTTAAGATGTACGTTGACCCGTACTCACAACACAACACAACTGAAATAATGAACTACGACTACGATAAGTAGTAATTCCAACATTAACTTCAACTAACCTTTTGGGAAGACACAGTAAAACACAGTGTTGCCCCATCCATTGTCCGGAGGATGAAATTTTCCGTCAACTAGACGAACTCCCCGTAAACTACCGGAGTCAGGGTTTCTAAATTTTAGACCGGAGGCTCCTGGGAACTGGGCCTGAAGAGTTGACAACAATAAAGTCCCATCTTCTTCAGTAGGTACCTCGATAGGCTCCTCTCCGTCATCCTCTGCGACTTGTAAGTATGTAGACATTGTGCCTTAACACAATTACTTGTAAGTCTAACTTGCTTTTAAAATCTACAAATTGTCTCTTCTCAAACTTTCCTTAAATTTGCTCTTGGTCCTCTCAAATTTTACCCAACTTTTCCTTCCACAGCGCTCTTTACCCAACGTGAGTGATTTTTATACTTTTTAGGCAGCTAAATTTTCTTTATCCCCAAAGTATGTAATTATCACATCTAAGCTCAGACGCGTCCTCTCCTCTAATTCTGGATTGAGTGAAAAGTCTCCCTAAATATATCTATCTAGTGTTCTTTTGCTCCAATCCAGTTTTCAATTATTATGGCTATACAGAAAGAATAACAAAAAGAATTTACTGCAATTGCAAAACTAAAAAATGCTACATAAAACTTTACTTATTAACTAAAAGCACCCGGTTTGCGTTACGCCCCTTTGTTTTAATTTGACTTCACAGTAACAGTGACTGACCTAGCGATCAATCTTCATCATCTGAACAACTTCATGTTGTCCCCTTCTGTACTCAAGGAACACTTTAAATTACTTTTTTGCTAACAATTAACCTGGTCTAGACCTCTTTTTACTTTCGAGTTACAGGCATAAGTAGCACTACATAAAGTTTGCGACCGTGGCGAAAAATTAACAAATGATAGCCTTAACTGTTATACTTAATTACAACACTCAAACTGGCGAAAAATTACACTTGCGAATCGTGCACACTCACACTTGAACACTTCTACAATCATCCTCCGTTCATACTACAATGCATTGTATACTCGAATGTATCAGCAGTGTTACAAACATACACATCTTTCGCATTACTTGCTGATCCTCACATAAATTACAAACGTCTACGCGCATCCTTAATTACATTTACCTATTTTGTATAATTAGTAAATTAGAACGGGGAATATTCAAATCCCACATTACTGTAATATGACACATTTAAAGTGGCAGTGGATTTAAATGAAATTCCCAATCAAAAATTCAAAATGTATCAAATAATAGGGAATATTAATATTACATAAACGTCAGCGTTTGTAAGATTGTTTTTTAAAAGTAACGTCTTGGTTTCGTCTTCAATGCTGGCTGGTGTTGAGCGTTCTTGGCTGTAATGATGATTCAGGATTAAATGCTGATTGTTCTCGTGTACTTCAATTGAGTAATATGGTTTCCTTTCTGGGCAATAAAAATGCAGTTTAAGTGTAACATCATAACTGAATTTAAAATTGAATCGAATTATTATTAGTAATCTCGCTCTCAATCTTACATTGTAACAGACTTACCAATAATTCATAAGTGGCACCTTCTTGTCAGCTGCTTGTCTTGGCAGTTAGTAGGTACACAGGAGCACCAGTCAGATATTTTTTTCTTATGTAGTTTTACTATTACTATCCTTCTTCTTCTTGGAGGCAATTTGCTTTCTTCGTTATATTCAGAGTTCTTCCTTTTTGGCCAGAAATTTAACTGGAGCTGGTTCCTGATCAGGCACTAGGAGCTAAGTACGACTACGACTGGAAATGTTCTACTTTCCCCCGTAAACGTCTTCACTGCGACAGTTAATTAATTTCTTTCCTGTGAAGTCTAAAATTCTTTTCTTTACTTCACTGCTTTTACTTTAAAAACCCTTCCAACTTCCTATTGGAAGATGAAGACAGCATAGGGGATTATTATAGAGGAACTAACTGCTTTACTCGCTGCGCTCTATATTGTACGCTGAATTACAGGGAGTTGCTCGCTGTGCTATTCTCAATTCTGTTTTGCTCGTAGAGAATAGTACAGTCCCAGATGATCGTGTTCGTGTAGATAGGTAACGGAACGGGTGCCAAACAAGAC
>JAHZND010005089.1:0-13176 GCA_027744115.1 Acrocyrtus sp. NNG-2020 | reverse complement strand
GTTTCAAGGGATACTTGTTAGCATTTCTTTATGTCTCAATAATCTGTTATGATTGAATTATGCAGTATACACAATATGCAACATTATAGGTAGTCATGGGCAGATGCATTTTATCAAAGCTAGAACTAAACTAATTTTAACTTTAAATCCAACTTTTTCATATTTTTTTAGCATGGGAGGGATGTTAGGGGCAAAAAGGTCACACTATCTCACCTGAGATCATGGATCATTTTTAATAAAACGAAATAAAGTCTGTTTATCATGTTGACGACAAGCCCAAACTATGAATCGTATAAGTTAGAGTAAATTAAAAATTGATTCGCTAAGTTAGCAACAGAGTTCAGTTCATTTGAAAATTACAATTTATTCATATTATTTATATTCAGAGCTAAAATTGATTTGAAGTATATATTTTCAATGATAATGAAATATATATTTGTACGTACGCACAAACAACAGTTTCAATTGAGTAAAAATTCATCTGTGAATACGCTACACAAAACAAAACAACGTCGGCGTAACCTGTTGAATGAGAGTGAGTGAGATTTCGTCATTCGTAGTAGCAAAACAATGCTTTAAATTATTACCTACGGCTTTGTACTGATAAAAATATAAAAAATAGGACTACAAATTTTGATAAGGCTAATTCTAAAATTCGAACATTATAAGGATATATAACATCTCCATAAACTGATTCTCATACCTGACATTTGTTCCCTTTCAAAACTGATTATCGTAATGTAAGGAAGCTTAATTCATTTTCATTACGTCTGTTGTCTATCACTACCAACCAAACGGTTTTCTTGACGCTGCAGATATGTACCTACATATTATTCCTTTCTTATTAAACTAAGGATATTAAGTGCAGCACATTCCTTAACATAACAAATTCCTTCGTTCACGCTAATCTACCTGTTTACAGAAAATGCCTTATTCTAATCTTCAAGCTCAATGGCACTTACTTTAGGTAATTTTGTCTCTAGTAACACAATTAATTAATTGTACATATCATTTTATAATACTCGGTAGACGTAACTTCCTAAAATATACAATTATAAATTCAATAATTTGAAAAATTCAGCATTTGCAACATATTTTCTTCAGTGTGCTACACGGCAACTAACTACTCCTTTTTAAAATCAATTCATCAAGCAGGTATTTATTGAAACATCTTCTTGCACATCGATGAAGCTGCAGCGTTCTCCTTTTTTTGAGATTCTGTTATCTGTAAAGTCCATCAAATAGATTACAGATTTTATTTTATTAGACATGAAGCAAAGTCAAAATAATTTTTGGTAGAATCAAGTATTCAACATGATGCTACTGTATATTATCATTACTACCTGAGACTTCAGTTCAATCAATTTCCGATTATTCGGTTCAAACTTCAGGGCCTTTTGACACAAACTCATCGCTTTCTCGCAACTTTTAAGCATCAACTGTGCCATTGCAAACCTATGCAGCAAAACAAATTCGATTTTTGGAATGGTCATTTCTTAAAATTAAATAGCAATACAATATAATTACTATTTTACTTGTACAACAGCTTCACCGATCGTTGATCGTCAACTTGTCGCAGTCCCAATTTGCAGTTACTGCACACTTGAGGGTACCGTTCCACCTTTAGATAGCACTGAGCCACGTTCGAATACAGTTTGTAAAGCCTGTTTCTGCGTTCATCCTCATCTTTTTCACCTACCACCTGATAATCTTCAAGCAATGAAATTGCCTTTCGATACCTTCTCAAAGCGAACCAATAGTTCTTATCTGAGTAGTGACCGTTTCCGTCAGTCTGCTGCTTCTCAGCTACATCCATAATTTCCGTGAAAGGAAGTTCGCCTCGCTCATCTACCGTCATGTATAGTGGCGAATTTAACTGTGTCTCGTCAATAAAATGAAGAACTTCCACAATGTACATTATATCCGCATCTATAAACAAATATAATTAAAATACTTAATACTTTAAGACCCCAAGAGCACAATTTTTCAACACTGCTATATTTTTGTAAAAGTCAGTTATATTTGCTATTTCTATTTTTTATTATTGTCAATACTTACTTTCCGTGAATCCTGGGCGGGCAGCCTGCACTTCCAAACGCCAGTGGGTGCCTCACAATAAACCTCGAAATCTCCTTAAGTTCCATGCTCAAGATAGCAATAAAAAAACCAGGGAGTGTGTCCGCATTCCTCGTATCGATAACAGAAGGGATTCCTTTAAGCAGTGTCGTGTCAAATGGCTCCGATGCTTGCTCAAAGCTGGCCATGTAATGTATAAAAACCTTTCCCCTTGCAGGTACCTTTTTCCCAGAGCCAGTTTTAATTACCTATAAACAAAATTAGCGCCAAGTAATGAAAGTGTACTATCCACGACAGCTACAGCTGATACCCAAAAAAAAGGTTGTTCAATTTCAATCAAAGAATCAAAATGTTACATTTATGAATGCAACTATTTTTATATCCTCAACAACTGACCTCCTTTTTCACAAGGTCTCCATCATAAATGGACGTCATGTCCTTCTCCAAATCCGAAAATGACCCTGCTAGAAGACCCATTCCGTTAGTTCTTAAATTAAACTTGTCATTTCTGCCTGGACCACCAACTCCTGGTAATTTGCCTGTAAGCAAAAGAACAATGTCTGAATCCACTTCCCCCAAAAGATCACTGCAACTTTCTTCGCTCTCGTTAACTCCAGCTTCATCACCTTCCCCACTGGCTACCTCAAACTCGACGGGTTCTGAATTCATCATTTTCCTAGTAATAATAAAAGCACAAAATTGTAACAGCTTTTAATCTCCTTCTCTTCGTAAAATTAATAATTATTATATTTTTGCAATCATTATAATTAACAATTAACCAATTAAATGCTTAATTTTAAAATGCAATAAACACAATTATTGTTCACTTAACTGTAAATTTAGCGAACTTGCCAACCTTTTTCTCCCTGGTTTGTGAGAAAAAGCGACATGCTCATACACCTCGTTAGAAAGTATCGATCGGTCTATATCCATTTTTGATTTGACGCCTTGATCGAGATAGAAATTTGAAAATAATTAAGTATAGATAATGTCTCCAACTTAAAATTTCACTACCCCAAAAAACAACTTGCGCTAATTTTTTAAATTTGATCTTCACTATTTCAAGCAAAATTTCACAACTCTACCAGAACCTGCATTTAATTTTTGGACTTCGGCTTCAGAGCAGATCCCGGATAGATTTTTCTCGAAGTCTTCCTCGAACCCAAACTGGTAAATGAATAACGAGCCAGCGAAGAATGAGACTCAGACTCAAACGATCCCCATCTCACAAATCATTTTCTCTGTCGTCTTGAAACTCCGCACAAAAGAAGCAGAAGGCAGCCGACCTAAAAGCAAGCTTTACCACATCACAGTCCAAACCATGGAACTATCCAGAAACACATCTGCCGTATATTTGAATAATTAAACAATTTTAGTAAATTTATTAATCCACATCACAGTCCAAACCATGGAACTATCCAGAAACACATCTGCCGTATATTTGAATAATTAAACAATTTTAGTAAATTTAACTTTGCCTTTTTATGCTAATTTTGTGCGAACAATATTGCAATGCAACATGCCACCAAGCAAGCAAGCAGTGATGTCGATGTCAACAGTCACTGCTACACAAATGAATTCAGATCACAAACAAGGAACATAATTTACATAATACCAGCGTTCCTCATTTGCGTATTATTTAACGAGAAGTGGAAATGAGTAATGAGCCTGGCTATAGGTTATGGGCAAGCAAGTTCCGCTCCGCCAAAGTAGTACTGAAAAATAGATAAATGCATAGATGGCCCTGCTGCTCCTGCTGACAGATTGAGATAATATAGTAAAAATAGTAAGCAAGTTTTGAAGAACAAAGTGAAATGCCGTGCGCAATGTACAGAGCAAGGAGCAAGCCTAAGCACGCACCAGATTTAGTATACAAAAATCATCTTTTCAGAGAGAGAAGACAAAGCTCACCGCTCAGCAATTTCGTCTCATTTCATGAGAAAAAGGGAATTGCTGCTGGTCAGCAAATGGGGAGCATGCGAGGGCTTCTCAAATTCCATTTTCTCCACTGACTTTTCTTCACTATCATCCTCTCCACTTATCTCATTTTTCCTTGGGTCCCTTCTTCCTCAAAACAGAAATTGGAAAATTTTCTAAGTCATAAGTTGCAGTACATGAAATGTCAGTCCTTCCAGTGGTGGGCGTGTGAGTGGTAGTCGGCTTTACCCTTGGCAAAGATTTAACTAGCGAGCAAACCAATTTTCAGAAAAAAGTTTTATCTTTTTTTAACTTCATGATGTGCAGCTAAATAGCATAAATTTTTACAAAAAACTTCCTTGTCAGCCATCTCCATTTAAAACAAGTATTATTTAGTCTGGTAGCAGATGCAGCAGCTTCCAGCGAAATCAGTTTATTCTCAAGGAGCCTTCCGTACTACGTTAAAAAAATTTGATTGTGAGAGGTGGGCGAAAAAATTAGTAATAATTACTGGCTTGCATTTTGTGCTAAATGGTAGCACTACAGGTGAGTGCCGGCTCTGCTTCAGATCCAACAAATAAATAATTTTTATGATAAATTAAAGTGTGCATGTAAACATAGTGATGGTGATTGAGGATGTTATTTTTCACTTTTTTGATAAGCGAGCGTCCTGCTTTCCTCACTCCAAGATATAGGTCCCATGTATCAGCAGAGTGCACAGTTTATAATTTTTGTTCAGAGTAAATCAAAGAGCGACAATAAATGTTCACTTTTGATAAAAAAAATAAGCAGGAATTTGAACCTTGCTCAGAGACTCGATGGAGCGAGTGAAACTTGCATGGCTGAAGGAATGCAACAAATTTTTTTTGACTAACCATAAGTGTTGAATGTCATCCCACCTTTTTAATGGGGGTGTGCAAATGATGTCGTGTAGAGTTGTGTGGCAGAGCTTATCTGCTGGAGTCTGAAGAGGATACTCATTCCCACAGTTTCATTTGCCATCATCATCTCAAATGTGACGATTGTCGAGAATGCAATCAGAAACAAATTTACTTTTTAGGACTTTGAACGGCTATCCATACATATTCCCTTTCTTGGTGATAAAAATGTAAAGTCATGGAGAGTTCGTGGTTACTGGTGTTGAGCTGATCTCATCATTTTACTTAATGATGCTTTACTTTCAGCTTTTAATGGATGATAAGAAATGAAAAAAAATGGTTCAAGTGTTGATAGATGATTTATATAGGGTGAGCTATTACTCTGCTGAAAAGAGATTTTTTTAGTATGGGACTTATTTAGCGGCTGTGAGATACTCATTAGCTGGGCGGCTGTCATAGATAGAACTAGCTTTAAACAGCTTTTGCCGGCTTTTGTCTTTTGCGATCTGTATTGAATTGTTATAACATTGAAGTGTGCGCAAAACTGTGAGGAGTATTTTTGGGGAATTATTAAATTTAGATTAATAATTATTGTTATGATTTAACTGTGGACAGGTGTGAAATTTGGATCGAAAGGAGGAAGGTTGTGAAATCGTCTGGATATAATAGTGATAGTCTCTCTTCCTCTGAAAAGAGGGAAGTTGACCCATCGCCATGGAGCTAGATACTGACGTGAGGAGTTGTGTAAAAGACTTCAATGACCTGACGGAAGAATTTAAAAACTTGACCGTGCGTAGTCATGCCAATGTTGAACTTATTTGTTGAATTTGTTAACTTTTAATTTTAATTCAATTAATTTTCTATTTAGACACTGCACAAACAATATGTGGAGAAACTGGGAGAGGTTGCATCCCTTCAAGCAAAATGTGTTAAAGAACTAAACCATCAACGCTACCGAATTGGAGTAATCAAAAAGTCCTTGAAGAAGTAAGTTGCCGTTTATATTAACAATATGAAATATTACTTTGTGATTAATACTACCAAACTTATAGTAAGCACTTTTACTTTATAAATGTATTTCTTGGGTTTGGAATTAGTTCCGTGAAAAAGGCAGATTGCACAGAGGAAATTGAAGAATTAGAACAAAACATGATGCGCCGCAAAGCAGACCTCTACGAAATTGAAGAAGCGTTGCCGAAAAAGAATGGACTGTATTTGAGAATTATTCTTGGAAATGTAAACGTATCAATTCTGAATAAGGATGAAAAGTAAGTAACTTAAAAAATGCTTTTATCCACGGTAAAAGGTAAAATTTCCAATTTATAGTAACAAATGTTCTTTTATTTTTACATAGATTTCGCTACAAGGATGAATACGAGAAGTTCAAGCTAATCATAAATGGAATCGGCCTTTTAATTTCTATTTGTAATATTTTTATGAATTCTAGGTAATCCAGTTAATGCCTAATCATTGTACTAGAGGTAGCTCTATGCTTGAGGTCAATACGCTTAATTTACGTAAACGGGACTAGGCTTTGCGTTATGAATAGTTGTCAAAAATGTTATTCTAATTGCTAATTATTTTTAATAGGCTTGGTTCAGTTCCTTCAGTTTCGGTACCAACGGGGAGTTTTGTACAGACTCAGAGCATTGGGAGAGCGTCACAACATGGATATTACGATTGAGGGCTTTCACTCTTGGATGTGGAGAGGTCTTAGTTTTCTTCTTCCGTTTTTGTTCATTGGTTACATGTTCCAGATGTACAATGCATACGTTTTGTATCAGCTATCGTACAGTGACGAAGCTACGTGGCAGGTGCGAAAATCAAATTTGAAATTGAAATCTCAGTCTCAAAATATTAGTATGGAATAAAATTAAATTTCCATTTTAACACATATCCTGTTTTGAATTACAGGTACCGGTGCTATGTACACTCTTCCTGATTGTCTCTCTTGGAAACATCATTACTACAATGATGGTCATTCCCCAGAAGCTCAAGGAGAAGGTTAAACTAAGAGACAAAATTCCCAGGATTCATCGTCTCCTTCATGGTAAGAATCTGCCATGTCCAGACTCCGCTGATGCTACGGAACAAAATACTGGCGGAGGCGATAATCCCACTGCAGAGGAGGAGAAGAAGGCTGCGTGAACTGTGAAGTGAACTTGAAACTTACTGTTAGTTGGTCCAAGTGCATGAATGTAAATATATTTTTTGTTCGATCTATCTTCGATCTACTAGTATATCATATTGTCATGGGTTGTTACAATTCTGAACGTGATTAACTAATGCTAACTACATTTCGATTGATTGGGGTAGTTTTCTTTTTGTGATGTACGGAACATTACCGGTGATTACTGATGGGGTGTGAAGAAGGAACTCATATCGAAAAATTAACGATGAGATGTTGTACTATTTTTGAATGAAATGTTGAAAGAGTAATAAAATGCTACACAAAATTTCGGACATTGTGCATTAGATGAATTTTTCCATTCATTTTTTATTTTGGTTAGTTTATGTCGTTTTCTTTATGCTTTCGAGATATGCTATTGTTTGATAAGAAATGATATTGATATGCTGGTTTTTTCAATGAAACCTGAAATAATTATAATTGGAAAATCTGAGACGAAAAATAAGTGAACGAGTGCTTGCAAGGTTGTATTCATAACTTGACAATTTTATTTCTTGAACCAAGTTCCATCTTCCAAGTTGCTGTGAAATGAGTTTAGTAGTAATACTTATCCTAGTTACACATAACTTGATGACATTTCATTTCACATTAATTAGCAGCTATTTACATTAGTTCACCTTAGTTTTTACAAATTTAACGGTCCATCGCTAAAGAATTTTAAATAGCACTCGTCTCAGCAAAAAAATCTTAACAGATGAGCTGTGTAAATACAGCCTCCCATCTCTTCTACCATTTCAAGGTGGAAATTAATGTTTTTTTAAAGTTTACCAACAAGAACGTGTGGGAAGTCCCAGGGTGGGCCAACAGTTATTTTTAAAATGCAATATTCAAACTGTAATTTTGTAGTATAATACCCAATAATGAATATTTATTGTCAAGTTTTTTTAAATACACATTTCCATTTTCCCATTTTAAAAAGTTTCCCAAGTTAAAATTTTAAATAGCGAGTTCCAAGTAACATTTTCTATCCTGAATCGTATCCTAGCGTGACATGATCATAGCAGTTACGTAAATCCAATATGGAAAACAGAAAGAGTAGAAATCGGAAATGAGAGGAGTCTTGCCTGGTCCAATCTCATCATATTACTCTAACATAACTGAAAACCTCGCCTCGTTTTCCCGTTCAAACCTGATTTTTTTACAAAGTTAAGTCCGTTAAACTGTAAGTCCGTTAAAGTTCCCTCGACTCCCTCGCTAAAATGTACTAAGACGAAATAATGTAAAAGACTATTTAATTTCTTAGCTATTTACATACACTAACTGAAAAAAAAGATTCCGTCCTCCGTGGTCAGAGTGATTTGATTTTTTTAAAACTTCTCTGTAGACAATTACAGCACCTTTTTGGTGGAAATTCTCGTAAAAAGTCTGTATAACTTGAAAGGAATGCAATGTAATAGTTTTTAAAAGTATAAATGCGCCAGCCTCCCATTAAAAGCATTTTTTGCCTGGAAAGCACATCTGCGCCCGAAGCAAATGTTCAAACTGGGATACCTCAAACAAAGCGTTTACCTGCGTTTACCTACTAAAAAGTCTGTACTTTATTTAGTAAACGTTTTCCTTTATAATTTTTTCAGACTGCGTCATACCTCGCTCTGCCAAAATGCAATTTCAACGACCGTTTCAATATCCATCTTAAACACTCGACTTCCTTTACAGTATTTTTTTTGCAAAATATTTCCTATCTGAAAGTTTTTATTGCTTTCCGTCCCCAAGTCCTATCCCACAAAATGAGTTGATAGACAATCCACCTGAACTCATTATCCGAGTTTAGCGAGCTTCTTCCATACAAAAAATCTCTCTTTGCCCACTTTACAAATAAATAGCTCCTTACGCCTTAGGTATAAGTGGTATATACTACAATAAATATTTCCTTACAATTATACTTTAGTTACCAAAAAGTCACTTACGTAACTGCTTTGTTTTATGAGATCATGCATTTTTATCCATACTGCTCGTGGTTGTCACTAAAATTATATTTATTTTTTTTGTTTTCCCTCTCGACCAAAATGTAATACTTTTATTTTTTTACGGTTTACTCACTTCACACTCTGTTAGCTTCCGTGTGCTGTTCACATCGCTCTATACACACACATAAATTTATTAGTATTTTAGTCTACTTTTGCACTACTCTACTCACTACAGTTTAACATTTCTCGTAGCTGTACAGTGCCGTCAAAAAGTCCTCAAAGTGCTAAAAAATAGTTTTTATTTGCCCTGAAGGGAGTTCAAAGGGGCAAACTTGAGAAATTCTGAAAAGGAAAGGTTGGATAAAATCGAGAGATTGTAAAAATGGATCACTGTTTCCTTCTAAAAGACTTTTTTTGATTGATTCGTGGGATATGTGCCCGTTATCCAATAATGTAAGAGTACGCACCCTGAATAAGTAAAATTTTTCATACCACTTTTTTTATAAACGATGCTAAGGCCGTTATAATCATTTTTCGTTAATAAAATAATCATTCACTCCTCCTATTTAAGATAGCTCTGTTCAATTGTTCCGCTCATAAAATTTCCCTCCTCCTTTAAAAAATTGTAGTAACGGAAGTAAAAAAAGAAAAAACAAGCATAATATATATATTTTTCTCAACTGAAAAGAGCACAAGAGGAAAAGATCACTTTTTTTGTAGTAAGCAGAGAACAATTAAAATGTGCATAAAAGGGAGTGCTTTTGCTTTTGTCCTAGTAGTAGCAAAATAATAATCAATGCAATTAACTACACATTACGCAAACAAACTCATTGGCAGCTCTATTACAAACACCGCTTTAACTGTTTATTATACTTTCTTTTCTTCCCCTCATAAATTTGCACAGCGACATGTTCATAAATTTTTTTACGTCTTGTTTTATTCAAGCATAAAAAGTATTTTTCTTTGTTTTTTCTTAAAAGAAAAATAATAAAAGGTTTCATCTCGACAGTCACATAAAAAATGCCAGAATCAAATTTTTCATTTTTTTACACTACACAATACGTACTAAAATATTATTTGAAAATTAACTAAAAAATACTAAAAATACTTTGTTTTCAATCTATTTTTTAGACTACTCAACCTTACTAAAGGACTCTTTTTTTTCAAAACTTTGATTTGCTAGAAAATACAAAGGTAAAATTACGCAATTATAATTTTAGGCTTAGATTGTACACATCAAAAAATTTTCTAATTTTATTACACTATTTCCAACAATTTTTTCTACTGTACAACAAACACACGAAAAAAAATTCAAAAAAGAGTTAAATTCAAGTTTATACTTAAACTGAACTAATCAAATGCAGTAGTATTATAATAATTATTATTTTTTTTAGCTAACTATAGTACCAATTTCCAAAAACTATTCATTTATCTACTGTACAACAACGCCAACTTCAAAACTACAAAAAATATTAGCTACTAAAATTAATGGTAACACAATTTACTCGTTTTGTTCCGCTCTCAAAAGATCCGTCTACTGTTTGCTGCAGCACTGAAAAAAAAAATTCTTGAGGAGCATATTTAAACGTAGATTTCAAGTGTGGAGTAATTAACTCTGCTGATTTCGCTTTTAATTACTCTCTTAATATATTTATTTTTTGTTCGTGTCGTATTCCTTTAATTAGTCTTGAATCAAGAGGGTTGTAAATTAGCTAACTCTGTATGTACGTATATACGCTCGGAATTCTTCTAGTTAAATATGCACAATAAATTTTTTTTCACATTCTTTCATTTAAATACAATTTCCGGTATCCATTTTTTTGTAATACTGAAGGAATAGGGAGTGAAAACGTTATTTTACTAGTCTGGTAATTTTAACTGTAGGTTGAGTAACGTAGCTAGAGCACGGGAAAAAGGAAGAAAGGGAGAGTGCCTGCCTACTATAGGATAATTAAGGTATTCTTTTTAAAAAATGGTTTACGCTTTCATTGTAATTTAAAGTGCACCGCATCTACGCTAATTTAATGTGATGTCGTGTTTTTGCTAATAACAGTTTAGTATTTTAAATGATATTGCCCAAAAAATCCCCATTTGAGGGCAACGATCTAGTAAAAAATGTTTTTTTAAACTATAAGTCCAACTACACGAATCTAGTCTTTCCCTGCAAAAATTCCGCCGAGTTAATTAAAGCTAACTCGACACTATACAGTTTTCCTCGCTTTCCGCATCTAAAGCTGCTACGATAAGGAGAAAATGCTTCTAGTCATTCGAATAAAAATTATTCTTTTGGAAGCTAGCCCGTATAATTTTTAAGGTAATATTTTGGATCCAATTAGTATTTTTGTGTAAAGTGTAAAATTGTTTCCTTAGAGACCCCTGTTTACGTTTCAACTTTCTCTTTTCAATAAGGAAGTGTATATACCACTGTGAGAGTAATGAGTCTATTTACAAATTTTTATACTGCTAGTTATTTTTTTAAACTCTAATGAACGATATGACTTTCTTAATACGGTGTGAGTTTAGTAAAAATTTTAGGAGTTCATTTAAAAAGTAAAACTTGAATTTTCATTTTTTTCTGGATTTTGAAATATATTTTTTTTAAATTCAAGTAGACTTTTGGTCAAAAACCATTATTAGCGCTTTCACTCCGCAATACATCTACTTTCTACGCATATGTTTTTTTTCCTAATAAAGCCTAAAGCCATATTAAAAAAAATTATTTCTAAATTTTTTACTTTCTTTACCTGATCATTTTCAGTATCATTTTTTCCGAGTGGGGTGTGGTTGGTTGATTCGCTCATGCTTCGAAACGTTACGCTTTTAAAAAAGTGACGTGGTTTATTTCCATTCACACTCAACACAAGAGTAGATTTTTTTTAGGAAACTTGTCTGAGAGAAAGTGATCTATGCGATCCCATTAAAAATATCCTTTTACACTACAACTCACACGCTCTCACATATATTTTCTTCCATTCAGTTTAATTAGTAAAACGTAAACTCTGTTTTTTCAAGCTACGTTTTTATACGGATCAGCCCAAGAAAAGGCTACATTTTTTTAGGAGAAAGTGTCACCAACTTTGTTTTTTTGGCGTGAAGGTAGAAAGAAGAAATTTACCTTTTCCCCCTCCTGATCCGTCACTGCTCTTGTCTCCTCCTATTTCTTCTTTGTCCCAGCTTCCAGTCCATTTCCAATGACAGCGAGAACCTTTCTACCCTAAATATTTAATGCATAGCACAGTCTATCATGACAGAGAGATTGTGTACTTTCTGAGATAAAGGTACACTATTCTTACCACAAGTTCAGAATTACTTTTTTCCTACGAGTTTTACATTTTAGTATTTTTTACGAGTACGAGTACACGACACCAACACCAACCGCAAAAAAATCTACATTCAATCTTCTGAGGTTTTTTTTACTCAAGCCTCGCATCAAAGTTTTTAGAGTTAAAAAACGGAAATTAAGAAATTATACTCCAGAGATATTATTTTTTTGCAAGTATAATTCTCCAGAAGAAAAAAGGAATATCGATTTTTTTACCTCTAGAAATGTATGAATAGATTTTTTTATAATAATTACGTTACTTTTATATGATTTCAATTTATAAATGTCCCGTCATAATCTTCTTCGTTTTCTTTTGCGATAATCATATTGTTATTGCTATAAATATAATCTGCCGTTTTGAGATGTTTACCTTTTGCTAACTCTCCACGAAAAAGTTAAAATTTGCGATTGTAGAGTTAAATATACAGCTATCTAGTTACAACTTTAATTATAATACTTGATTTTTCTCCTCCCTCAAACAGCGAGACAACAAAAAATTACTTCCTTCCTTTTTCTCAAATAGTAATATAAATTGGTTGTATTCATATAAGTATTATTATAGTGTTCTTAGACTGAGAGGTAATAATTTTTTTACCAAATAAAATTAAGAAAATTTTACACTTTTTAAATACTAGAGATATTTACGTATTCCATGTACAAGTTATTTTTTATATACTTACCACAGCAAAATATCATGAAAACCATCCATTAAACTGTTTTTTTTTAATTTTTCGATGATACAAAATACATTTACAATCAGTAATTACTTTTTTTACGTCATTCCTCTCACAAGGGAAACCGTTTTCCTTATATTTGAAATTCGCAATTTGAAATAGCAAGTCTAGTACACTTTTGCACGTAGAATTTAACTGCACTCGCAGTTTTCTG
>JAHZND010005088.1:0-10138 GCA_027744115.1 Acrocyrtus sp. NNG-2020 | reverse complement strand
CGATGACGTAATTCGAGGAAATATGGCGTATAAAGATCAAGTAGAGATGCTGAAGTGGACTAAAGACAACGCAAAATACTTTAATGGTGACTCCAGCCTCAGTCTGTGAGGTAGTTCCGGAAAACACGAATTTGGTGACCGGCAAAGGCACCATGGCAGAAGTAGGGCGAGTTACAGGGTGCGACACCACAAACTCCCAAAAATATTGGGAGTGTCTTATTGGAAAGAATGCTGACGAGCTGGCACTGATACGCACAGCAAATGCTCTTTACGGCCCTGTAATAGAGGACAGAACTGGGGGAGATGAGACCACCAAGTTTTTACCAGAAAAGCCCTTCGATATTCTCAAATCCGGAAGGGGAAATGTAGTCCCTTACATCATTGGCAATGTTAATGCAGAATTCACTAGTTCGGGGGTGTCCATTCTCCAGGATGAAAATAATATTCAACTTTTGAACGATCATTTTGAGGATGCTGGAAGTTTAGTTCAGATAAATGCGGATTTGAATGCGGAGGAAATGCGCAAAGTAAAAGAGTTTTATTTCGGAATTGATCGAATTTGGAATGGGTCGTGGAAGAATTTGGGTAATTTGGTAAGCGACAGAGGAGTGGTGCACTGCTCGTATGCATCCGCCAGATATCACGCTAAGAAGGCAAACACTTTCCTGTACTGGCTGACGAAACCTGTATCCAAAAGCTATTTTGAGAAAGGCGTGCCTGGTTTTCCCACGAAGGAGTTGGGAATTGTCAGCCATGCAGATGAGCTTCAGGTATGATGCAATAATAGTGCATTATATATGTGCTTATCATAAACGTTAATTAGTAAAGTGGGTAAAACTAAATACCTAACAAGAATACAATATTTCTACCCCTTCAGTATTTGTTCCTATATGACGGATATCCCGAGATCCCCAAGGGTGATCCAGAGTACTTCGAATTTTCAAAGTACATGGTTAAATTGTGGGTTCACTTTGCACGAACTGGGTACAAAGCTCATTTTATACTTTTAACTTAATTTAAATCATAAAAATTGTCTTTGAAATGTCTAAGATTAAATTAAATATTCCGTTGCAAATTTTGTAGGGACGGTACAATGGACGGGACAGAATGGAGAAAAGTGAATAAGTATGGAAGTGGATTTGCCAATTCAACCTACTGGCTGGAATTGACTGACACTCCTGTCTTAACTGTGGCACCTCAGAGGCGAATGGGCTTCTGGGATGGCTTTGATTTTACTAAATTGCGGTATGACTTGTAGTTAGGATGCAACTTGTAAAAGTTTTAAATATTTTAAATTACTTGGCATGTTTGTTGCAAATGTTGAAAGGTGCCAAATTAATGAAAGGTTTTATATGTTGTAAAAATGGGCTGTTTCCAGTTCTTTGTAGACTATACTGATTAATAATACCTTCACGGCTTACGGAAAGTACTATTCATAATGCATGACTTACAATTTATTATCCACGTATCTTATTACAACTTAGCTGTAACGGGTTTTCAAAAATGTTTAAAAACTAAACTAAGCTTATTAGTAATTAACTATGCACAAGAATATACAATGGTGGGATGCGACAGATTAATCGCTCAGTTCCTTTCGTCTACTTCGTGGCTTTCTTTTTAATTATAACTTCCTTCCAAACTTGTACGAAATGACTTTTCTTCTTTACGGTTCGTCAGATGCCTTTCGCGAAGTTCTAAATATTTTATTCTAAGATGAGAGAATAATTTTGAATTGTCTGAGTGTTCTTTTAAAAGTGGTGCATTTCAGCTATCGGGAGGAAGGAGTATTCATCTTTTTGCAAATTACAACAAAGCCATCTCTGAGTAAATATAACAGTGCTGAATGCAATTCCGCTTAAAAGTACAATGAAACTTCCTTTTACAGATTCCAATGTAAACGCGCCTCTACTACTTTTCTCCTTAGTTTTTGCCAAGTAGTCAACCGCCTTTCCCTTTCTCACTGCTTTCACCCTTTGAATTCGATACTCTCTCCAATCCAATGAGACCGTTTCAGACGCTAGACCAGTGTCGTACATTCTCTTAATGTACTTATCGAAACTTTCTCCGTAAATTTCACGCTTTCTCATAATGAAGTTTAGTGAAGTGAAAAACGCCGTGTCCTTCGAGACTTTAAAGGGGTGATTTCTCGATCTGTCGGCGAAAGCCGTTCGCACATAAAACTTTTGCATGACTTCCCAATTAAAACAAGCATACTTTTTCAGAGCCTTAGCAGTACATGCAAAATCATCCGAAACACCTTCCATCCTGAAATATATTTCTCGCATTACGGGGCTATTTGACCCTTTGAATAGTTGCTCACCCAACCCATTTCTGAAGGCGGCGGAAGCTCCCCACTCATAATTGCTCTTCACCAGTTGAGAAACCGTCCTTGGAATGATATCCAATCCTGGCGAAACAATTAATGACTGAAGAGAGCATAAATAAATAGAACTTATTACGAAACCGCAGTACAGCCAGATCATGTAAACTAATTTAGCAGGAAGCGATTTTGGCGCTGAAATATCTTGGGCCACCAAATATCCAAATATATACATTCCAGTTTTGATAAGCTCGCTCATAGCAATCGGCACTTGTGTCCTAGTCGCAGTTTGGACATAGTGAAAATTCATAAAATGAAGGATCAGCGTTGTCAGAATTACTGACCCGATGACTAATGACCATACCGTCGGGCTCAGTGCGGTGAATATAGTCGTCCAAGAGTAGATGCTTCCAGGTTTCCTTGTGATGAACGCTACATATGTATATTCAAATGCGCTTGTAAATTGAACTGCTCTAATGCGCTTATCATCAGGACTGACGGAAAGAGCCATGTCCGATATATTCCTTAGGACATCGCCTTTCCTTGTGATGAACGCTACATATGTATATTCAAATGCGCTTGTAAATTGAACTGCTCTAATGCGCTTATCATCAGGACTGACGGAAAGAGCCATGTCCGATATGTTCCTCAGGATATCGCCAACGCATCCTGCAAAAATTAGAATGGTGAGATTATTTTTATAGATGAAAATATATTTTTCTCAATTGTCTTTACCAGCCCAGGTCCCATTTTTCAAGAGCACTCCAGACGCTCCTTCACGCACCAAGTTATCGAATGGCGAACATGGTTGGAGGGTGTAGCTAAAATTTAATTTTTCCATTACAAATTTAAACACTAGCGAGTGAATTCCCCTTTTATTTCGGTATCCATTTTGAGTTTTTTCGATTTCATATGTAGCTGAATAGCCTGTCGGGCCGGATAGACGAAGTGGAAATTGGTTAAAGTTTTTTGTAAAGTCTGGAAAAATGTCTGATAAATTGATGAGTGGTGAGTTCACTACAGCTCTGATTCTATTTTGAGAGCAGTATATACATATCGTCTTTAAAGTTAAATTGCAATCACTTTGTGAATGAATAGGATTAATTTGGACGATGAGCTTGTATCGCAACTGATAGGAAACGTATGAATAAAGGAGACTTTTAGATGTTTCTTCGTCAGAAGTTATGAAAATGAAATGGTCTGCGTCTCTTCTTGCTAATTCAAATTTTGATGGAATAATTGTATCAGCAAACGCTTGAGAATATTTTCCCACGCCTTTGCTAATCGTTACAAATGACCACACAACTTTACAGCTCGAGCTGAATCTGTGAGTAAACGAGGATTTCATTTTCAAAGATGGCTGTATCTGTATTTGAATTAGTATTTTGGGAGTTTGTAGATTAACTAAACTCGAGTCGAGTTCTGAGGAGATTTGCTGCACAGTTTGGGAGGGCTTATTAAAGGACGCAACACTGGCAAATATGAGGGTGCAATTTAAAAAGTAGCCAGTGACTGTTTTCTCGATATATTGTGAAAGGATCCAATTGTGACGGTTAGAATATTCTGCATAAGAACTTCCAGTGCACGTTAAGAAGGTGAAAAAGATAAGAGCACGAGCTTTCCAAGAAATTGTAACCGAAGAAAATTCCATTGCCTAGTTCTATAATTTGAATTAGCATGCGAGTTCAGGTAACAGCCGTCTCTAAATTGAATTTAACCTTCTATTTTTTGAAGTGTTTTTGCTTATCCCACAAAGTCCTTAAAACCAGGGTTGCACGCTATGTAACGCAGGCACAGACCATCCCAACCACCAACTGTGAGACGTGATGGGTAATATAATGGAACTTACGAAATCCTATTTCACTTGTGACATGGCTTATTAGCTTGGAGAATCTTGGACTTATCTCTTGACCGAATCGACCTAGCTTGATCGTTGATTTGAATGCTACCTGAGACTTGTTTGGTAATACGTTTTTTGCAACTTGATATAATGACCTTCCGTAACAAACAGCTACTCTTCAACTCTTCTATCATTAATCAACTCACTGAGGTATCATTCGTAAGAAATAAAGAGGAGCAACGATGAAACGGTTTTTTGTGTTTTAGGGGACGGGGTGCCCCAAAACGAAACACAATAATACGATTGCTCCTTTATCGTAATAGAATTTCTGGAGTACTCTGTATTATAGATTGAACCTCCTGCTACAAAGTGATCCTATTATTGTGACTGTCACATACACAAACCGCTTATTGACGAAGAACAGCGGATCTCAGGTAATATTTCCATCTCGCCAATCTACTATACCGCTGTGGATACTATAAATTTGCTATTATGTCGGATCATTAATCAAGAGGAAAAATATTTTGCGCCAGGTTAAATTGTACTTCCTGTAGCACAGCATACAACTGTCACTAATAATCCGGAATCTGCATCGTAATCGTGTGTCGTGACTGCAGTACATTAAGCTTGCCACAAACATGAGTGAATTATTAAAGAAGGCCACCGCCACCACGGCCATTGCCATTGCCATTGTCAGTTATATGAAGTTGTGGAGAGCTATGAAAAAAGCCTAGCAAGATATATTTGGTACATTATACAACAAAGAGTTCTCAAAGAATTGATGTATCCTGGAAGGTAGGTCATTTATTATCAAATAGGTAAGTAATATTACAAAAATATACTTTTCCCGACAGCAATTAATATGTTCCCTTCCTACAATTTCCGCAATTAACTTTCTATTTGCTTCCTTATCATTTCAATGGTTTCCGGCGCCCTCCCCGATTCCTCAGCAATAACTAAAATGGATTTTCCATTTTTATCCACAGCTTTGAAATTAGCTCCATTTTCCTTAAAAATGTTCACTATCTCTGAAGTCGGGTCCATTTCCCTTGCAACTCGGAGCAGCGGCGTGTCCTCAAACTCGCCTCCTTTCATTTCCATCAGCTCCCTGAAACTTTCTGGCGACTTTCTTAGAACAGCCCTCAGAAGATCGTAGTACTCTTGACAAGAGAGGACTCGTCTTTTGTGATCAAAATGTAAGACTGTGTCATTTTCATTATTCCGGGAAAGAACATTTGCGCCCAAATCAACCAACTCTTTTGTTAATTCTATATGCACGTCCAGACAAAGAAGTGGAGTTAGATCGAACTCATCTTTATTCGACAAGAGATTTGGCTGCAGCCGTTTCCGGGGAAGCTTCCTAATGATTTTGATTTTATCATTAATTTGTTCCTCGGTATCTAACATGGAGCCTTTCACGCATTCGTGGATAAGTGTCTTTGCATTCATGGAAGTCTCCCTTTTTATCGCTTTCTTCAGACCTTCCTCTATCACAAAAATGTACTGGACTATAGGATACGCTCCTCTTCGAACTGCAAGTGTGAGCGCATCAATTTGCACTTTTACATTAGTTCCCCAATCCTGATACTTCTTAAAATAGTTTTTAAACAGGAATTCCATAAACTCCTTGCTCGAATGTCTAATCGTTGTAAAGAAATAGTCAGCGTCAAGTAGTTCCTTGGCGTAATTAGTGTCCTTGAAGGCTCCCAAGTGCACCACCAGTTTGAATATGGACAAACGGTCGTTTACTGCACAAGCATATAAAATCTCTTTGATCATAGACTCATGTTTAAAGTCGTCCGAAAAGTACTTGGCATATTTCGATAATGATTTAGGATTAAGATTGTATTCTGGACGTTCCAAAAGTGAGTTTAGAAAATGTGTAGTGACACATTCAGTAAATCTAAAGAGACCTGACTCTGACTCCATTTCCGTGCGTTCACAAGCTAGCACATTTTTCAAAACGAAGCGTGTCAGTTTACCCCCGTAAACTTCCCAGTCAAATCTGACGGTGTTTGATGACTGCAGTCCACAAGCGTATTTTTGCAGATTACTTTCTGGCTTCAGAACTTCTGCTACATACCAAGCAATAAAATACATTGGAAATGTAACGTGAATAAAAGTTTTTCCAGATGATTCCATCAACCCGAAATTAATTAGCTCATTAAGTTGAAGTGGCTTGAAAAGGTGTTGCAGCTCTCCAGCTGGATAGAGAAGCTCTAGACTGGCTCGGACGTGCATGAGCATTAGCTCGATTTCGCTGATTTTACTCTGTCCATATTTTTCTCTATAAGTTTGAAATTTGCTGCTAATGCATGCCTCGTACATGACCGGTATCGCTTTTATTGATAATTTCCATTGGTCATCTCCGAGAGAAAAATTTTTCGCAACGACTTGATATGCCTGAGCTATTATAAGACATTGCAGAGGTGTTTTGGCGCAGTCGTTCATTTCCGAATTTAATTTCTTTTTTACTTGTTTCAAACACTCCACTGCGACTTCTTTGAGGTCTTCTGGCATCATATTAACTTCCCCAACTTGGATCCAGTAGTCAGTCAAAAATTTTATTTCGTCTGCTTCCTGAAAATGGCTCAAATTGTATGCGAAGACACTCAGCTTATCTTCTAATGCGATAAGGCCGTTCGGTTTTGTGGTGGCCCACAAACGAATTGTCAAATTGTATGCGAAGACACTCAGCTTATCTTCTAGTGCGATAAGGCCGTTCGGTTTTGTGGTGGCCCACAAACGAATTGATGGAAATAAGTTTTTAATTAAACTAAGACTTTCCACACCTGTCTTGCTATCTCGAGGGTCAATTTCATTAAAGGCGTCTAGTAGCAGCTCTATTACAACGTGCCTGGAATTTATTTTGAAGTTCGCGAAATACCATTTCCCGAGTTCATTGTCTCCAGCAGCTAGCTTTGTCAAGGCTTTCTTGATAGCTGCCTCCATTTCATTTTTGATATTCTTCAAGTTCATTTTCACTTCTTGTACGAACTCTCGCATTGTCGCGAATATGACAATGCTGCCATTGTTGGCTTCCACATTTGGCGTGTGGTTGTGTAAAAGGTGCCCCATAAATTCAGTCAGCTCAACTGTTTTCCCAATCCCGGATCCACCACAGATCAAAACTGGCTTGTTAGGAAAACTAGGAGATTTCTGTAGCATATCTTCTTCAGCTACTTCATTTTGCTCTTGGTCATTGCATATGCATTTTTGCAAGGTACTTATCGACCCTTTGGATTTCATATGGACAAGCTGTCCACTTTCATATTGGAGCCAATGAACGGGTACCGGCACAGTATCGGAAATTCTCTCGAAGATGTTATCCACGAGCATCTCGATTTGGGAATCATCCTTTGACGTGCAGTTCATGAAGATAACATTGGAGGGAACTTCTGTCTGAGAAGTGACATTTCCGGTTGGTATGTTGGGGTAGTCCAAGAATGCATCCATGTCTTCTGGCAACTTTGTAAATATGAACCTGTCACTTTTGTCAGAGTCCTCACTCTTATCAAGAATTTTGGCTGTTTCTTCAAGAATTTTCTTTTTAGATAATACCCTTCTCGTAGTATATTTTCTGCTTATTTTGATAAAATCCTTCGGTTTTTCGGCAGGTGACTCGTTCTTAAATATGAAAATTTTCGCCAAGTTTTTTCCATTATTTTCGTCGATAATTCATTAGGGTACGCAACGTTTCTCCTGGCAGCTTTTTCATTACATCTTCAGGAATTTCCTGTCCAGATTGCGGGGTATTTCCAAGCAGCATAATTTCAAGCTTTCGCTTAATATTTTGTTTAAACTTTTGACTGGGTATGTCGTGCCATGTGTGGCTTGCAGCTTCCGACAACTGAACAAATCCTTTGTATGGATAATCATAAGCCAGACGTATGCTCTCTAAAAAATGTTCACGTAATTAGCTACGTTACTTATAGTATCTCTAATTAAACTCTCTTTGTTAATTTTTGGAACTACCTCCAATACGGTTTGTGTCTTCGTTAAGATTATTCTCCAAAATGGGGAGAAGTAAACTGAGCTTCGGTTCAACAATTTTACAAAGCCATTTCTCAAAACCGTCTGACACCATGTCATCTCTACGGAGATTAGGATTTAGCGATGTAGTAGCTCCAGTGAGGGCATGCAGGAAATGTTTCAGCTGCTCGTCACTAATTGTGGAGGCGTGAGCTCTAATCTCCTCCTTTACCTTTTCCAAAAGGTCATCTGCAAAGCAATAAATCATAAACTTCTTCATGTTCTTAATGTCTTGGTTGGAGTCACAATACTAAAAGCTACGATCTGTTGAAATTGGAAGTAAACTTACTATTAACTACTTTGTCAAACTCAATTTCAGCCATCGTTTGATCTTCCTGCTGCCTACTGTCACTGCAGAACTTAAATTTTGAAAATGACTTCGAATTATCCCGTACTAGATTAGCTATTTGTAGCCACTGATTTCGTTGCAACTTAAATTATTTCGAACTTCAGTATCATTTGAGCAATTTGAACAGAAAAACGGTTTTTAATGTATAGTTTTTCCCAAAGTGAGAGCAGCACTAAACCGGAGCCGGAATTTCTTATGAGGAAAAGCAATTTGCAACGTTAAATGGACTATTGCTGTTATTACAGAGTAGATAAATTCTGTTTTGAGCACTTTTGTCCGGTTAATTTGCACTTTTTACACACCTTTGTAAGTATACACCGGGGAGTTTTTTCAGATTTGGAATTTAGAAGATAAAATAAATCAATAGATAATAAACGATGCGCTCATTATTGCCGTCAGCATTGCTATACTAGTATTCTAAATGCCCCACTCGAGCAATGTTATTTTGATATCTGCAAACAGAGCTTATCTGACTGTAAACGAATATTATGTCATTGCACCTTCATCAGAGGCGGTTAATAAAGTGGGTGTGATTTAGTGTAGAATATGAGTCATTATTCGATTGAGAAATCAATAGAAATAATATCAATTCGCAAGTATGTGTAATCACACCTGTCAAAAGACACCTTTAGGCTATAGAGTCTAGTCTTAAATTTTTAGTAATTCCGAATTCGACAGCACAACCTGAGCTCCACAAGCATGATATGCTCTTCTATGAACAATTTGGACAAACATGATCTCACTCCGTTAATATTCCAACTCCAAGTAGCGGAAATGTCCTATCATCTCTGTAACTATTTGTTTTATGACTTGGCCAAATAACTCCATCCGCAATTGAAAGTGTTTTATTAAGGAAATTATAAATAATGTGCCGTTATGCCATTAAAAATAAAATCGTATCACTTTACATATAACACGTATCAATTTGAATGACTCTTCACACAAAACACTAATTTAACTTCCTTGGCGGGTCAAGTTTTCGCACTTGCGCAACGTTCGCACATGTCAAGCAAACAAATTTGTGCAAATGCATTTATACCAAAGTACCAGAGTTACCTTTCGATTTCATGCATAGTAATGCATGCAGATACAGTCACGCCAAAATCAAAGTTGCACAATAGGGATATATGGAGTATGTGACAAATGGAGCAGAAATCACAAAAGATAAAAAATACCAAATACTATTATAACGTATTAGTCTATCTTTGTCATGTAACAACTTTATTTTAATAATTCATGCGCTCCGAACTATTGGACTTTTACGATAATAAACTGATCTCATATCCTCTGCTCAAGTGATGCTCTCTGTCGTCTCCTGTAACATTGTCACACATGCAATATATTCACTTTTCATTTCGGTATAATTCCATTAAATCCGTTGATACTTATTAGTACGCACTGTATAGTTCACATTTACGACGTTGCAGAATTAGTAAACAAAATTAAAGTGACAGTCATATGATTTAATCATCACGTTTGGCTGCCTTACTCCTCGTCATTAAAAATACCAATGTTTTATGTAATTTTGCCTAAAAGAAACTTTGTTTTTATCTGTTAGTGTGAGTGAGTTCAGCAGTGTCATTCTGAGAGAAAAAAG
>JAHZND010005087.1:0-29251 GCA_027744115.1 Acrocyrtus sp. NNG-2020 | reverse complement strand
ATGTAATCATAATAACTGAGCACAATGATCTTGGATCAGGAAGATTCTGCGACCCTCGCTCGAAGCAGTCATTCAAGTACGATCATTTGAAGAAGGAAGCGTCGGAACTTCAGGTATTCCCATAATGCGTTTTGTGTATCTACACAACATTAAATGTTGAATTTAAAATTGAACAGAGTTTAAATGATTAAATTATTCTTAATTTCACATTAGCCATGGGAACCAGATAGAAAGAGCGAACCGTTTAGAGGAACTTTGGATTTAGAGTTTGGTAATTATGTTTCTCAGCACTACCCACATGGAAGCTGTTCTGTTTTCTCCAAATCATCTGGAAACTTAATTACTTTGGTTGCATGCATTGAGGATCATCAGTTTCAGCCAAAGAACTTCTGGTATTTACCATTTGCATTTAATTGTACGTTGTAGTATGCCGGTTTTATTTCCAGTTGGCTAAAAACTAATAAAATGTTCTTGGATTTTGCAGGAATGGACGTTGGCGGTCTCAATGGACTGTTACATTTGATCCGAGTTCCTCTGGAGAGATTGTGGAATTGAAGATTTGTCATGTTTCACTAGTGCCACCTACCTGCATGAACACAATGTGTTCAACGCATCATTTTCTTATCCAGTAATCTAATTTTAAAATGTTTTTAAACCTATGTTTCTAGGTGAAAACTATCAGACTATGTCTGACACGACGTTCAAAGCACTAAGGCGAGTTTTACCAGTAACCAGAACCAAAATTGATTGGAATAAAATCGTGTCTTACAAAATAGGGAAAGAACTACGTGCACAATGATGACCTTTACTTATCTATAC
The DNA here is from genome assembly GCA_027744115.1 of Acrocyrtus sp. NNG-2020. NCBI lineage: Eukaryota > Metazoa > Arthropoda > Collembola > Entomobryomorpha > Entomobryidae > Acrocyrtus > Acrocyrtus sp. NNG-2020. Next base: position 28,432 of record JAHZND010005087.1, on the reverse strand, counting down.
TTCCTAACTGTGTGTGTTTATATTATTATGTTATACAGAATACTTATTTTAAGGCATGAGGCCCCTGTTTTTAAACTACTGCTAACATCATTTTTAAGCACAAACAACTGGCTGTTTTAAAAATTTTCCGTTATGGCTTGATAATAATGGGCCGTTGTAATCTAAATCTAAAGTGGATTGAAAACTGTATTATTTAATATTGATTAATGTCAATTGTCAAATGTGAAACTTTAATTGTTTAAGGCACCCAGTGTCTGCTAAATGCATTGTGTTTGGAATGTCAATTGTCAATAATATTATCGTGTATGTAAATTATACATAATTGCAAAATAATATATTGCATACCTATCTGTGTACTATGTAATAATGAAATTGGATTCTTAGTAGCCAAATTATTTTTCATTTTTTCTTTTTACCTATACATATTTACCTATATAGTTGAGGTATACGCGGAATTTCCAGTTGCTGATGCATTAAATAACATCCATCCCTTGTCACCACGACAACTCTCCATCCTGTGTGTTTACGCCGCTCCTCCATTATTTTTATGCACTCTGCTTTTAAAAAGGAGGGAGAAGAGGGAAAGAGGCACTAGCGACCGTAGCTTTTGATTATTAGTCATCAACTTCATATCATCATCAGAATTTCATTAAAGGACAAGCCACCACCACACAAGTCTGGTAGGAGAACCAAATCCGACTAATTCCTCTCCCAGTCTATTATTATGTTGATGATGATTATTATTGCCACACACACACTCACACTTTTACATCCAGTTTTGGGCCTTTCTTCTTCTTATCATAATACCGACCGACTACTCTTTCTGCCTGACTTGGGTAATAGTTGCAGTTTGATGATGTTGATAGGGATGTGCTGATGATGATAGTGAGTGACTACGACTAGTGACGGTAGTCACCCTTTTCCATTTACGAAGGATGGAGCTAAAAGTGCCTTCGAGCAATAATAATGTTTCGCTTAGGTAAGTCAACGAAAAGGCTGAAGAATGAAAAATTCGTTATTTTTTTCTGAACACTTGTTTCTATTCCCGAGACACCGGTTGCTATTCTAAAGTGAACAAAGTTGTTTTATAATGTGCAAGTAAATACACGACTGCTTTTGACTGTTGCTGACACCCTTGATCTGGTCAGCTTATAATATCATCATCAACATCAAAAGTAACACCAATGAACAACAATAGCAAAAAACTGCACCGTAGTATCTATAATCTACAACAATTTTAATGGATCCATTCGTGTATAACTACGCACGCATGCATACGGTGTATAGATAGCTTATGTACACTGTCTGATGTGGGAGCTGTCTCCATATTTAAAAAAAATATGTTTAATATTGCCTTTGCAGATGTGCCAGCGGAATTTAACTCAGGGATTGCAATTGGTTGAACTTCAGTTTCGTATTCGTTTCATTGCATGCTAAAAAAATTAATTGATGGTAAATACCCACCGTTGTTAGCTGAATCGTTTACATGCTACTATACTGCCAACCTGACGGGTTTACCATTTTCTACCAGTAACACCGACGTTGCTTTTAGCGGAATTATAATACATTCCACTGAATTCTCCTAGGAAAAATGAATTCCGATATAGATTAAATTTCACGAAAATATTTATTTTTTCCCTTTCTCTCATTACTCCAGTTCAATGCTGTCTTATGCTACGATCAGTTTCACATTATTTTCTTAATGGCAACTTGATATTCCATAACTTGCGATGATTGCTTTAGTTTATTCTATAAAGTCATAGAAAATCAAGGCAAGTTACTTTAGGATAATTTGTGGAGCAATCTATAAGGGTTCTTTGTTGGTCACCTCCCCATTTATTTTTTCAAGATTTATTACTGACTCGATCACGAAATTCTCCAGGCTATCAGCATAATATACCACGGCAGGTACAGAGTGATAATAATTTCACATTCAGTCTGGCATTAAAAGCTCCATGTAAGCGCATACTAATTGCCCCATGCAATTTGATATCATGCACAGTTCAACTTTTTCTCTCGTTTTTAGAGCAACCAAAATCGAAATGAATCAAGCAGCTAAATAATAAAGTCTTTTTATGCCCCAATTGAGCCCATTATAACGGAATTCCCCAATTGCGATGAAGGCTTCTCAGCTCCTAATAGAAGCTCTACTACACTTTTCGATATCCTTTTCCAATCTCTTGTGGGGAGAATCCCTAACCTACGAAAAACGAGGAACGATAGCAATTTCTACTAGTGTTGTTGCGGTGTGTTAGCAAATAGGAAAATTTAAGAATTGAGGGGGAGCGAAATAGAGAAATGAAGCTGGGGCCGCTTAGAGAAATAATGAAGTCAGAAAAGTGGAAGAAGAAAACTCTTCGAGTTCCCCTGCCGACTAAACCGCACGGAATTTGTAACAAAGGCGACTTAATATGTGGAGGAAGTTATATAAGGAATTGGGTAATATTTATCCATGTATAATGTACGCGTAGTGGAGAATGCTGTTTGCTTTTCCACACTCATTGTACCACCTTAATTATTCGGGACGAGATGTGAATCTTGTATTGCTCTTGTACTAGCATGAGGCATTTCGGCATTAGTTGTTATTCCACTATCCAACTATAAAAATTCCTTTCTGTTCCATTATGAAGNTTCGGCATTAGTTGTTATTCCACTATCCAACTATAAAAATTCCTTTCTGTTCCATTATGAAGTAGTAATAATATTATTATATCTAATTTGGGAACCCGCAAAAGAAGTGCCGCCAGTTCATTTCTCTCTGCTTTTCTTCCTTTTGGGAATGTATGTGAAGCGAGACTTTGAATGAGTAATGTACCAGATTATTTAAAAGAATCTCTGCTTTTTTCCCTTGCAACGACACAGGAAGCAGTGTGTGTTCCTGATTGATGAAAAATACATCCCAAGCACTCGCATATTGATGAAGCCTTCACGTAATAGCGCCGCAATTTTGGTGTAATAAAGATCTCATTGAAGGCTGAGTGGAAGCCCCACAATATGGTTTTTGGATAGGGGAAAAAAAATTTTTTGTTGAATTTACTTAATAATTTCATAAAGATGAAAATAAATAAATGGAATGCCTCAAACTGAGTTGATTTCTATATGTGGCTTATTGCAAGCAGTTTCTCGCATCGTAAGCGGAGCAGCTCCATCTCAGAATGTGCGCCTCTTTTGTCAAAAACCTATACAGTCAAAGCACGGCTTATTAAAAAAAATTTCGTCATAGCCGTTCGCAATCAGCGAGAATTGTCCCTTTCCAGAATAATATTTTTTAAAGGAAAATTTATTATTTCTCAAATGGATCGTGCATGTTTCGTGTGAAATGAATGAGATTTCTGTCATATTACAGTGGCACACCATGAATGAGAATGGAGATCAAGTAACTTGTTCGCCGCTGGTGGTATAGCAGACTAGATGTCACCATGTGATAAACAATGCTACATACTAATTTTTTATTCAGCAGGGCAACATGTAAGCCTAGCGAAATACATGACGCGACATGAGTCATGATGGCTACAGCAGCGAGTTATACTCTGAACCTTTCATAACGATCGTGAGGCAGAAAAGTGTCAGTGTTCTAATCATGACGGAATTAGATTAGTGTATAGCAAAATATTTAAAGGACACATTTTTGCTGCTGCCCTTTTGTGAGGGTTGCAGAGAGGGAGAGGGAGAAATTGACTGATTGAGGGAATGGCCACTAGTGTGACTGCAGCTGGTCATTATTAAGGTTGAGTAATAGTTAGCCCTGCGCCCACTACGTCCTTTAAGCATTTGCTAAGGAGAAAGAAAAAAACCAGCAGCAGAATTGCCAACTTTTATGCCCGTATACTCACTCACTCAGATAATTATGTCTCAATCAGAAAAACCAAAAAAAATTACACCTAAAATATATTGGACAATGCGAAGCAATATTTAATGGGAAAATTTCAGTTCCATTTTTGGGATCTTTTTTGTCTCCTCTCTTCTGCTCTGAAAAGGCTTCAGAAAGAGCTTGGGGAGCTTCCTTCAAAAGTATTCATAAATGAGCATAAAGTCATCATCATAATACATCCATAAATATACGTTCTTTTGTTGAAAAATTCCATTCAATTCCCCTATGCCTTGTAATATGTTGTTGTAGACTTCCACGGGATGCAAACAGCGTGATCCTACAATTTTGTCTTGCTTCTGTGGCTGCTCAACTTTTGATTTCACTCGCTTCTGAATTTACTACTATTCCTCCTTCGTCGACCTTACCAATAATAACAATTACAGTACATATAAATAGACCAGACGGCAAAATAGACACAACTCGATTCGGGTGGGAATTCAAAGAACATAATTGTTTTGCACATCTGTCAAACGAATTGTTATATAACATTGCTAGACTCCAGTTTTACACAAAAAATATTTATTTCCAGACAACAAAAATTTCTATGTACATTTCCGAAACGAATCAAGTCAAATTGCGTCACGCTTTACAAACGAATAGACTCATTCTGAGAGTGTAAACTAAACACAGAAGCGTCCCCCAAAGAGCGAAAATCCATTGTTTTCATGATTAGGGGTAGTATAAAGTAATTAAAATGACTGTAAAACGCTGAAAGATTACAGTAAATTAAAAGTAATTACAAGTGAGGGTGCGTCAAACTTTTTATACGAGAGGCCTTCAGGAATTCTAAACGCATTAAAGCATTTATCATGTCACCATCAATGGTGTGGTCAACTATCCCCGATAAGAAGGATAGATCAAAGCGAGATCTTAAAAGCAGCAGAAAAAAATGGACTGATCAGAAGAAAAGAAATGCAGTAATGAAATTGAGGACAAATTATTGAGAGGTGTTTTAAAAAAAAGTGCTGTAGCGAGTCGCGCGGGGGTAATCTTGAGTAATTGCAAAAAAATTTAAATGCAGTAGCAGCGATAATGAACCCTTTTTGGTATCTGTTAAATCTCCACCGAGGCAATTTGTAATTATGGAGAGAGGTTGTAATGAAATGTCACGTTTATCCATACAAATAAGTTTGCATTATGTCACTGTAATAATAAATTGCTCACCTTGATGCGTGTTGTGTGAGCCCTCTCGACTACCTACGTTCCTTTTAGTCGCTTACCACCTCAACCAAACTGACCATTAAATGACCACATAATACGAAGGAGTTTTCGCTTTCGCAGACTAAAAAAACCTTTTTTCCTATCTCTCCTTTTGAGTGACAGAGCCACTAGTATGCGAGTGAGAGTGACGAGCAAAAAATATTTTTTGCTATCGCACAATGAGCAAAATGACAATTTGCATAAAAGACAATCTCCACGTCTTGAAGAGATGGCGAGATTATTCAAGATATTGACTTCCCATGCTCACTCACACCTCCATCATCCCTTTTCTATTCACGTGTGATGTTACACAAGAACAATTGTGATTGGAGTGATAACAGATTTGGAGCTAATAAATTTGTTTGATGCGTGTCCCTCTCTCACTTCATCCCTGTGTTCCTCGACATCTGAGTTGGCTGCCCTTTTCTACTCATTAAGTAACTATAATCTCCGTAACTAATGAACGATAAAAGAAATTACGGCGCAGCCATGGAAAACTAAAAAAGGTACGCCAAGTAATCTTTTTGCGGACAGCATCAGCATCCTCTAATTTTTTTTATTGCTGCAGTGCAATTGTCTTCAAAAAATGCGTGAGTATAACTGTCGCTGCACAGTTGTAAACAATTTTTATTGTGTTTTTTTATTTGATCGTTAAGTATTTTTTGAAAAAGTACGATTAAACTTTTTTTTATTGTCGATTAAAAACTTTTTAATTTGCAATATTTCATCATAAATAATTTATGCTAATGATAATCCCCTTTCCAATCTCCTCCTGGAACACTATTTGAAAAAAAAAGATTATTGCGTTGACAGCATATCACTCAACCACTAAAATATTCCATTCTCCAACTCCTTCTTCTTTTACAGATTCGTAGCGACAAGATGATAACCTTTTTTTATCATTTGCATGAAAATTGCAATCTTCCTTCCATATCTTTATCAGAGGTCACATTTCTGTGGAATGTGAGTACCCATCAGTGCAGCTAAATGGAGTATAAGATAAGAAGCACAAGCCGTACATATTAGTTTGCCATAAATAATGCCGAATTGTTTTTTCCACTCGTACGCCTATTCTTTTCATTTTCCTATTACCTTCTCAAAATCTCTCCCCTCATCGCCGTCATTGAAATAGTCTAGTCATCGCAGTCATCCCATTATCCTTTCCTGCTACCATTATACTACAATCATTATCATTGCTGCTACTCCCTACATCCTAATCTAATGATTTGCAAAAAACGTCAAAGTGCGTCTGTCCTACCTGTTGCGAAACACATTTTCATTTCTTCATCATCTTTTCCAAATATGCCGAGAGAGAGATAGAGAGGAGAGCCGCACTGGCTTGAGAGCAGATTGACTAGCAGAAATCCGCTGCTGCAGATTATTATCATTTATAAGATATTTTAACAATCAGAGAGCAGAGCCAATTCAAATAGGAGTCTGCCTTAATAATGCGACCTGCAACAGAAAAAAAAACAAAAAGGCACGATGGACGATATAGCAAAGAGTGCAGAGATCATCACAGAGAACTTGGCTAGCACTCACAGTTTAAAATCGAAAGGAAAGCGTTGCGAAACTTCAGATTACTCTAGTCAGTTTATGGAAGAGTAGCACAGATGAAAACGAAAACAGTAAGACGAGTGAGTAAGTCGAACAAGTATTGCGAAATTAAGGGAGACGTTAAAAGAAATAAAGCTTGACTGAGTGTCTATAAATTTTATAATCCCTATACCGGCATTGTTACTGCTGCTGGGATGATACGTGAATTTCAAATTTGCCAGAATGATTTCATTAATGGGCTCTTAACTCATTCTGTCAATGGAGGGGATTAATTTTGAATAATTTTCAATCTTAAGCTACCTACTTTTACGGCTGCTCCTCCGGAATGATATTTTTCGCTTTGCATACATGTTTTTTTAATAATCCTCAGCCAACATAATTCTATCAGATAGTCTCCTGTTTTTCCTACAAACGTAAATTGATTGCAAAGTCAAATGGCTTAAATAGGATATTTAAGCCGTTTGCAGAATCGTTATTTTTTATGATCCGTACAATGGACTCTACAAAAAGGAAAATTAAACAGCGCATATTTTCCCTTTACTCCACGCTTTCTCTGATACTCGCGATGAATAAAAAAATATTTCGACCGTTGCAAAAGTAACATGCAAAATAAATTTCTGGGGCAATGCGAGCATCCCAGTTTTACCTAGAACAGCAAAAAAAATCCATGCACAGAAAAGCCTCACCAATTCGCAAATCACAATCTTAAATTGAAATGAAATATTTACGTATGGAATGGTATGCAGCAGTGTATGTACCTAATTCAAAATGTGAAATGAGTTTGTAGACAGGAAAGTTTTGCGGTAAACTTCTTTGGAAGCAGAATCGATACGTACAGTTTTGTCAGAGTTTTGATGAGTTGGTCGGAGTGTGAATGAAGAAATCTTTGTTGGAGGACTGTATCAAGATGCGAGTTTTTCAGACGACTGCTTTCGTGTAAAATGTATGTGAAGTCTGTGCTTGTAATTATGTAGAATACAAAAGAGAAGTAAAAAAATTGAAAATCTTTGAGTGTGGTTGTATTATTGTACAATTTGATAACCTTGTCTGAAGTAAAATTTTTGTGTGAAGCTGTTTTCTTTCTTTACGGCTGAGTGTAAAAATGCTGCTATTTCTCATGAGAATTGAATTCTCCGACGTACAGCGTGATTACTTAATTTGAATTTCAGTGCATGGAAGAGAGGTGGGCTTGAGCCTCTAATGAGTTATGTAACCTCTGCTCGTATAAAATGTAGTTACTTTATGAACACGTACGGCTTACTGCTACTTACATGCAGGGATTTTTTAATATTAAAACGTGAACGGAATGATATATATTTTTCTTTGGAATGGAATGATGAACACTTGCCGGTGGTGCTAATAACAATACGAGGATGTTTAATGATGACATTTTCAATGATAGCCTCCGTAGTTTACAGTGCGTGAGTAGCGTCAGCATAATTGCCAAGCTAAATCTGATAACTGATAGCTGATAAGTATTTTCTTTTCTGAACATGCTTCTTAATTGATCTAGCTATTTACTAATCAGAATAATTCGATCGGATTTGATCTGATTGGAAGTGGGCCGGCTTGCACGGCCTGTATCCATTTTGGAGCAACTGGCATTGTTGAAATGAGCAGTCTTTGCATAATTTGGAAACGGAATAGTTGATAGTGGCACTTGACAAAAATTTCGTCAGCCTTTTTACAGCCACACATAAAACTACTTAAGATTACACAAAGTAAGGGAAAAATAACGTAGATGGGAGACACTTCATTCTATGATTCAAGTTTATGGCCCACAGGATTTTAAAAAAAAAAGTAAATTGAGACATTGCATCACATTCCAAAACGTATTAGTCACACAAATAGTTTTACAAAGTAGACTAACTATGTATGTATGGCGTAAGCGGCTGCAAACTGCACATAAATGCTCGTCTTTCACACACATAAAAATTCCATCTTATAAACCCCACGAAAACAAGTAAACTTGAGCGGATGAGGTGATAAAAAAAAGTGAGCACAATAAAGCCAAGAATTTTCTTTCCTAAAAGGAAGAGATAAACTCCAACTCTCACCGTCATCTAATGACGTACTGTTTTGTCTCATCCCATATTTCTCTTTTTCCAGGAAGGAGAAGGAAAAGGGGAGAAAATGGGTTTGGTATGCACCGTATCACTGCCACCTCCACCATCCACGGTGCCGCAATAGAACAAAGGGAAGGAGGAACTTTTAAAAAATGGAAAGATCATATTTAATAATGTTCAAGATAATATGACACTTGACAAAGGGAATGCTTCAAATTTCTCAAGGAATAATAATTTCATTCCATCATCCCTCTCTCTCTTTCTAAGACTATGCCCGTATATATCCGCTACTTTACGTTGAGACGCTGACTGCATCCTTTTGCTGAAGGAAAAAAAAGGTGAGCACTTTCCTGCTATTATTGTTACAATAGTTTGAGCGTGATGGGGTGGTAGTTGGGAAGGCTATTACGACTGTTATCATCATCTTAGGCATTCCACTCTGAACGTGAGGGTAATTTTGCGTGGCTTTGAGGATGCCAGTGCAATTATCTTTTTTATGCACTCTTAAAATGCTTAATTTTAATACTCATTTTCAATGCTCAATACTTATTGTTTTTTCCGAGGAAGCTGGACTAGTAATGAATGCAACTTTCAGAAAATCTACCTCAAATGAGATGAGTATAGTAGCTGATCGTCATCTTTATTGCGGCACTACTCACATCCTTGTGGATGGATGCAGCTAAAAAGCACTAGAAAAAAGTGAACACTTTTATTACCTGAAAGCAGTCCATCTTAATCTACTGCGAGGAAACTTGTCAAGAACTCGACTAGCTTGTAAAAGCCGTGTGAGACGCTTGCCGTTCACTCTCGCATTTCGCTCACCTGAAGGATTACAGTAATTGACATTGTTACCAGAAAAGTGCTTTTGGGTAAGCTCATTTCTTACAGCGGTTAAATTAGTTTTCAATAATTTGCACCCCGACGCTCTCGAGGCAGCTCCAAAAAAGAGTCCTTTCTTAAATGATTTTTTTTCTAAAAAAAATATTTTTTTCCATAAACGGGTAATCGATTCAGAGCGATCATAATCGCCATATGCACAAACACTTGTTTCTAAAATGAGCCATAAAATGGCAATCTCATGAGGGAACGAACAATGACATGGTAATTACCTTCCATTTAGCAATAATATTTACCCCCAATTTCTCATTATTAATTCAATTACAACTTTTTCTTACAGTTTTTACGACTCCACTTATCCTTACCGCATTTGGGCGAGCGAGTCAGTGTCGAGCAGCTATAGCCTGCGAATAACCATATCTGTCAGGTGGGACTGAGAAGTAAGACTGTTTTATGGCGCTTGTAACAATAGCATCACGAAATTTATGTATTGAACCCTTGAACAAACTAAATGTACCTGCACAATGCAACTCCTCAGCTGAAGGACGCTCTATTGTTGGCCAACAATAAAAAAGCAGTGTTGTGGAATTTATAGAGAGGGAGAGAAATTGACATTTGCTCGCATATGCCACCACTCTAATAATATCCAATGATGATATCACAAGGTAAAAAGACGTGCTCTCAGTCAACTTTATTTTTTATGTTTACGACATGTATTACTGTCAAGCTTCCTTAGTCTCAGGAATCCCTTTGTGCCATGGAACAGGCTTCAGTTTACGGCACCAATTCAGCGCTACACAACTTATAATTGTTACTTTGAGCAGCATAGGAATGCACATCACCTTTCAAATAATTAATTACCGCGGAGAAATATTTTCTTACAGAAAAAGTATTTTTTCCTCTGGGTACTTATGAAATATGCCGTTCGGCACTTCAGTCAGCTATTTTTTCTACTACTAAAAATGAGGGAAGGGTGAGCTGTAGTGGTGCCTGACGCAAGCTTATCTGTGCTTGCATCAAGAACACTTTTAAGGATAGGGATATCCCCATCGGTAAAAAAAATGTTTTCTCGGAAAAGCAAAAGGACAAAATGTACCACACACGAACTAGAATTAATATTCGAAGCAGAAGTATCCTGTTTTGACTTTAAACGTCATGGCTAAATCAGTTTTCTTTAATTGCGGCAAAACAATTTTTTTTTCTGAAAGAGACTCTTACCAATTTAGATTAAAATTATACAATTGGATTATTACCAAAATCATAGCAATTTTGTGGCGACTTCTTTAGCTCTCTTTAATAAAATCATTTATCATGACGCATTTTTATAGGAATATTATGCGCTATTAGCCCGTTTCATTAAAAGTTTTAAATTCATTTGAATTTTTAAAGGCCTTACTTCTTTCACGTCTAATTTCAGCTCATAAATTGCGTACATAAATTGTCATAAAGAGGATTGTAATGAGGCGGAACATTTACATGAATCATCCGCACTCTCCTATTTCTACCATATTTGCGAAAGTAAAAAAAAGCTAGGAGAAAAAAATATTAACATTTTTTAAATTCTCTCTCTCCCTCTCGGATAGTAATGAGTTCTAGAAACAGGAATGGAATTAAATCACGGAGGAAGAGGATGAAATCATTTGGTGCCGAGAGTGGTAAAGCCAGCGCATACCTTCTACATGTTCGTATGTAGATGATGCATGATGATAGTGATGGGAGGGAGTGACAGAGTTAGCTCTGACTTCGAAAGCCGGGCAGGAAAAGTGGATTTTGTGCAGCGGTGGTGATGATGTAAAGTGTAAACTAATGACATTTTACGATACCTGTACTTGCTAGTAATGAAACGTAATTTAGTTCGGTTAGAGGTAGAGCTCCCTTCGCACAAGAAATGCAGAAGGAGTGATAAAAAGAAGTTGCATGTTGCACGTTACACTGTGAAGGTGCAGAGAGAGAGAGGTACTAGTTGTGGAACGGCTTTAAGTTTCCATAAGATATTATGCATTTTAATAAGAAGAAATCAAGTTTTTGCAAAGGGCATTCAAAGGCGAAAAAAATATTAAGCTTGGCTTTTGATGTCTGCGAAAACAGCAATTCCTTTTTGTATCGAGTGCTATCGCTCATCTAAAAAAGTGATGATACGATAGGAGCAGAGAGGAGGGAAAGCAACGGAGAAAAGTGTTCTTCTTTAGGAACTCTAGAAACATAAAATCCTAAGTAAATTAAAGAGGGAAAGTGACATGGAAATGCATTTTACATAATTGAGCAGATTTTATTGAATATTCCTCATTGAGCGGAGCACTTTCAAGTTGTCAAAGAAATCTTTACAGTTAATTTAAAATGGAATGGATTATATCCTTATTACGAGACTATTACGTTCTGCTATTCCGTAAAAGCGGAAAAAAGAGTAAAGTTGTCTGTTCTATGTGTCTGTCCCAGTAAATAAAAACGGGCGACTTTCCACTCATACTTTGTGATATCGACACCCACTCATACTATAGCCTCTGAAATATTAGAGCAAATAATTTTAATAATTCCGAGAAATGTTGAAAAGATGAAAGAAATGCATTTCTCGTTGTTCCATTTGGGACGGTTACGGGTTATGCTGGCGTTCTTCTTTGAGATAAAAGATGGAGCAAGTAGTTCACTTATAAGATATTGGATTTGAGCTGAGAGCTGCATCTCGGTTACTCCACCGTTGTCTAGAAAACGACAATACAAGTTTTTTTTGTATTTTTGCAAAAAAAGCACCCCAACAGGAATTCATTTTGTAAATTTAGGCAGATAAAATAAGTGAGCAGTCAGCAAAATGTTACTGCCGCTTTTTCTGGGATTGGATAGGGTTCAGAAAAATCCTCCGATTATAATGTAGAAAACACCGCTGCTGTCATCATGTGTATTTGGTATGAGCAAGCTTTGCAAAGCTATTAGAAATAATTCTTTCCACCTCTTACACGTTTTCACAACAGCATACCTTTGCAGATCCCACATAGCGCACGTATATAAACCACTTTTAAAGTGCCTGAAGGAAGAGAGAAGAAAAAAAAGTTACACTTCACATGCCACATCATTTAGTGTTTCTTTTCTTGCACTTTTGCTTCGGGGAATTTCTCTTTACAATGGCCCCTTTCTCTCTTTCTAAATTCAAAATTGGATTCGTGTATAGTGATACATTTTCATGCATGCAAAAAATAACTCGAAATATTTTAGCGTAAAAGTGCATACTTAATTTAATTGCTACCCAAATTTTAAGGTTACCATAAAAGACATTTTTTTTCTAGTAGCGCTTGCCTACTTCTCCTGCCACTATGAAAACGTTTTTCTCCACTTTTCAATTAACTTTCCCGAATGTCACAACCATAAGTTAACTAATTTTCTCATCGTACATTATAATTTCGGCAAGGCTCTGAACAGATTTCTGAAGGGAGAACTAGCATCCTTCAAATAGTTCGTCTATTTTTTTTCCTCGTTTCTTCTCCCGAAAAGTAATTTTTCGTTAAGTATAATGAAAAATCAGCAGGAAATAGTTGTTGTGTGCACTTTCAGAAAAAAAGATTGTTTTCTGGCGGAACAAAAGATTTATTTTACTTTATAGCACAATTACCCCATATTACTGGCTTTTACAGCTATTTTACCATTTTCTATTCTTGTGTTTAGTTGTAAAAATGCTTTTTAAAAATGCAGAGGAAACACATGTCTCTCACCAAAATACTCTTGAAACTGTCGTGGAATCTCTTTGTAAAAAAAACTTTTGACTTTGCAACGTAGCCAGATTCTTCTCCTTTTCTCTTTTCCCTTTTTTCTGCATCACAGTAAAAAAATGGTAGCAAACCGTCAACCGTCAATAAAAACGGAGCTATTATCCTTCTTAAAAGCAGCATTATTCCCCGAGTAAAAAAAATTGTGCGTGTGTATGCAGCATTTTTGGTTAGTTTTAAAGTCAGGAGAGAACTCTTTTTCTGCTTTCGTCCAACTTCTGTAAGTGTTACCTTCAGTGAAAAAGGAGACCGGTAGTAATGTGAGTGCATAATGGGTTGGATGTCTTATTGTGTTGTCGTCGCTATCTCGCTCTCTCCCTTGGCGGCAAAAAATAGGTGATAAATAAAGAGCAGCAATAATAAAATAAAATCTGCCTTTAAATGAAAAACTTTCAAAGTGAGTAAATGGAGCATTGCAAGGCAATGTCAACACATTTGCTTTAGAGAGCATTGTCATTGTCATCCTCCACTGTCTTTGGCTTCTTGTATTGTAGCTTTATCTATTTGTTTCAGGTTTCCATTCATAGAGAAGTTCAGCTAAAAAAAAGTGCAGCATCAGACTTCTTTTTTTTCGCATTTTCCCCATTCCATGCACGGCTTCTCCAATCCTATTTCTCTTCCATCTTTTCCGCTGCTTTAGTACGCCTTATCTAGTTCCAATTTTTTTTAGCCCATTTTCCCTATAAAAGTGGAAGAATTTGTTATGGAGTGTACACCGCTGTGGAAGGATTCCTCTCTGTCGCTTTGAATCTTACCTCATGCCGGAGGTTTGGCTTCGTAGCGGAATTAAAGGGCATACATCTGTTCCAACTGCGTGATTACTAGCTTTCCTACCCACTCCACATATATATCTGACAGAATTGGAAACATTTTCCATTTTTCGGGAGAGAGGAAGAGACAGGCTCTCGTGCACGGAGTAATGCATTCTCCGAGATGCATTGAATTATCATCGCATCACATTACATTGCATTAGATTTCATTGGAGAAGGGTATTTTTTAGAGGTTAAAGGAGATCGAGATAGAGAGGAAAACAAACCTCTTACACCACGGGAGATAGACAAGTTATGCATGCCAACAACTTTAAAAAACCTATAACTCTCTACAGTACTTATATTTTTTTCTCCTCATCGCTGCTGTTTTTTTACTTCTGCTGTTGACCGAACAAGAGGTTTTTCTAAAAGGAGGCAGACAACGCCAAACAGATAGGAACGAGTCTGACTCCATTTCCCTTTTAAAACTTCAGCTAATGTCATATCGAGAAATTTTTCAAATGTTTTATGAGTTTGGCTCCACTTTTTCAAATAGTTTTCGATCCAAACATTTATCATCATATGAGCACAGAGTATGGATGCTGCCTACCCTTATTCTTCATGTCTCCTTTCAATCCATCCATTTTTTAACATTTATCTTTGTTACTTTTCCTCACGGCCTCGGGAAGAATGGAATTTACGTCTTTGGGGGACCATCTTATGATGACTCCCTTTGTGGGCTCTGCTTTAATATCAGCTATAAGTTACATTGCAGTGACATCACAAAAGGAAAAAAAAACTTTTTTTTAAAACAAACCATTTCCCATCTCTCCTCTCAAAATTCCTCTGATAACGGCAAGAAAAGTACTCTGCCCTGCACACTCAACTCAATTTTTACAGTGAGAAATGTGAGCCTGGAAGTGCTTTCATTAGTCCCGAATTTGCATTAAGACCATGCTAAAAGGACACCTCATCCATTAGCGCATAATAATGATTAGCGTCACGTCCTCATCACTCCCGTCTTCAACCTCAACCTTTAAAGTAGGGAGATTAGCCTGATCTGACTTTTATTTTGAGCCTGGGACCTACAGCATCCTCTTCCGTCGCGGCTTTTTTGTGACCTGATGCACTCGACACAAATCGGGTGATAGTAAGACTTGAATTTAGCTTTCATTAAGTAGGTACAACTACAAGTGTTCTAGCTTGTCCGCCAGTTTTATTCTCTGCCGACCGGACATCTAAAAATGAAAAGGCTTTTGAACGTTCTGGGTTACAGGTACACCATTATAACTGTACAAGGACATTAGAGGAAAAAGGAACAACGGAATCATTGCCAAGATCAAGAAAAAAACGAAGAGGAAATATGTTGTGAGTGAAGATGATGATGATGACGAGAACGATAATACTTTTGAGGGTTTCTTCTTTTACCAATATCTTCAAAAGTTGTAGACAGGTTGAAAGCTCACATCCATAAATAAAGGAAACCAGCAACTTCCACAGTAGGAGGACCCCGTCCACCAAACACAAGAGAAAACCACCGAACTCAAACCGATAACGCTCCTAGGAGAAGGAATGCCACCGTGATTGCCGGGATTGCAATAGCCATGATGCTATTATTGGTGCTCATGCCCCACCTTACACAATCCCTAACGTCACTAATATTCCCCGACCATTTACAGTGCACTTTTTTTTGAGTAATCTGAGGTAAAAAAATGAAACTGTAATTTCTATAAGAGCTGAGCAAGTTCATGGGAAGAGTAAAAAATATATATTTTTTTCGAGGTGGTATGTAACGTTTAAAAAATGTGTTTTTTAACGTTGGATATGCACACAATAATCCCTCTGAGCTGGTCCATACATACCTCAACATTTTTTTTAAAAAATGAGTTTCTCCTGAGCTCTAATGGAACCATGAGGGGAAAAAGTGTGTTTTCTAACAAAAGGGGATGAAACATTATTTCATTTTGTCGGAGAGTGTTCAAAGGGTTGTGGAGAGAACGTATTTATAATATTTTTTTGTTTCTCCTTTTGAGCATTTTATTTGAAAATATATTTATTTCTCGCTCTCTTCTTATCCCTTCCAAGATGAAGATGAATTTTTTCCATTATGATTGTTGCAACAACCAATAATAATTGGAAGGTTGATTAGTAATTCTTCTCTGTGTGATAGACCTTTACAGAAAATAATACACTTTGTAGGTTAGGATGATCGGAAGCAGGGGAAAAACGGGGAGGATATAAGAAGAGCACTCTATTTCCCTTTTTTTCTCTGTACACACACCGCAACACTGCATTATTACATTATTGCTTATTATTAGAAGAAGTGACGGCGGTGGTGGCGGCATACCTGTATGAAGTTAAGATGATGTATAGCCATAACCGGTGAATCTTGTCCAGACCAGGCGTTGAAGTTGAAGCTCTTCTTTCCTTTTGATGCAGAGGTGATTTTTTTTACATTCCACACGAGAGCAGATTCTAGGGCGTAAAAGTTGTTGCCTGTAGTGGAAGGAGAGCTTATAGGCATACGTATGCTGTGGCGTAGGAATATGGTATATTAACTCGTAATGGGGGTGTTTATGCAATAATATGAAAGGAAAATTGTATGGGAAGAGCCGTGAGAAAATTCAACGTTAAATGTCCATCTTCCGTTCATTCCTTCATCTTTTTTTTCATTTTTTGTTGTGGCGATTGGTTTGTGACTGGAGTCAAAACGGAATGCGCTGGCTGCTGCTGCGATACTCTCGGCAGCAGTAAGTTGTACTCTTTTTTTTGCTACAAATTTGAGAGCAGGAAAAGTAGCAAGAAAAATTTAGGTGTAGCTGGTGCTGGTACACAGTCCGCCGTAAAGGAGAAGTTTATACCTCCACCACTTTCATCTTCCTCGCCCTCGTCGTGAGCCATTTTTTTTGAGTGAAGTCGTGTTGCAGCTCCTATTAAATTGCATCTAAAACATAAAACAAGACACCGCCAATAATAATGAGAAAATTTTACAAGGAGTAGTGCATTGTAAATTGTAAAAACAGAGCACTTCACCCCTCTCCTGCACTAGAAATTGCAGGGTGAGTGGCTGCCCTAGGAATGGTGGAGTGAAAATGTAAACTCAATTCTAAAAAAGATGAAGAATGACCAGTGTATAATATGTGCGTATCGGAGAGTGTATTAAGTCATGCAAGATGGATAGAGGGAGAGAGGTGGTTCTTCGTCATGAGTGTATTATTTTATATGATCGGTAAATTAAAAACCTTAGAAAGGTGTGAGCAAGTAAGCACAGACAAGTTTGGGGAGTTTACATACATGCAAACCTGCCAGAAAACATGACACTCCATCCATAATATATTTTTTTTATATTCATTTTGCTCTTCCACACCAAAAAACTGAATTTTCATACTTACCGTGCATGTGCACGTAACCTCGCATATGTGAGGAAAATAAACGGAATGGGTAAAAAGGCATTAAAATATATTGTTTTATAGTGTATGCATGTCCGTGTACCATTTCAAGTGCATTTTGTATTATTTTCAAAAAAAATGTACATATATTTTTTTATTGAGCATGGAACCAATTTTCCTTATTTTCACTGTGGGCTCCCCAAAATTGACAGTAATTCTGAAAGCTGTGGCCAAAATAATCACTGCAAAGTCCTTCCAAGAGAGCCACCATAGACACTCTTACTCCATTTTCCACTGACTTTCGCCATACACCCCTCACAAGCTTCATTCTCATTGCATGCAAACATGCATTCATCCAGCAGGGAAAAAATACATTTTTTTTCTACTTTCATTTTACAAGGAATAAAAAAGGACACAGCAGTTTTTTTTCCTTTTTATTTCTCCTCATCGGAGAGCAGGAGCAGTATAAGCAGATTGTAAAAAAAAGTATAATCATCGTCGTTTGTGAACATGTCGATGATGTGTTTCTCTGCACACCTCACACAACTCTTTTCTTCTCATATGTTCGATTCTGATTGCTCACGGAAAAAGCCAGTTGGTATACAGCCTGCCGATATTTCGCCTTTTGCTTACATTTTCTACTTGATGCTCTGACATGCTAAAAAAATCTACGAATAAAAAAGCTGCAGTTATATGAAACGGCAAGCAAACCAAACCAAGAGCAACTTTACTTTTAGTCAAGAAAGTTGTCCACCACAGTTAAATAATGATACTTGAAAGGAAAACCACCCGGAGCAATATTCTTCTTCTTCTGGTGCTTCCAGTACGAAAAGAAAAATTGTGTTCTCGGTTGCCTGTCTTCATCGTTTTTTTTTCTTTCTTCTCCTGTGGGGAAGACGAAACTTTGTTCTTTTTTAATAAAGAAAACTTCCTCAGCATATAGGTACACACAATATGGCAAACTATTTAATGCCCACTTTAACAAAAGAGAGTGGACTGGATGCGTGTGCTACTCGTATAAATCGTACACAGAGAGAGGAATTTTCAGCTATGGATATTTACTTGTTGTTGTTTGCTGAGGTCATTCTTGATTACTAAAGGTATACTGCGTTTTTTTTCTTGTACACTCCTATCTTCCTCTCCATTGTTCAATGGTTTGAAGAGAGAATTAGATTTTTTTTCCCTTTTTTCCTTGGCTTTAGCTTTGCGAGAGTGTTCATTTGGCCTCTTCTCCTTAAAGAATAATCGTTTTCCATGTTGTAGTGTAGCCTCCATTACATATATTATTATTGCCGTGTTATGACTGTTTTATCAGGTTTTATGGGATGCACTTACAGTTCAACTTTAAAAAAAAGAGCTTTTGCACTGTACAATCAGCCAACTTGCTGCTAATATTATTTCACTGTCAAACTGGTGCTTCTACTTTGTCTGTACTGGTAAAAAAACAGATATAATTTTTTTTTACTTATTCTCAGTGAAAATCCATCATTCAGGGGAGCTATGTGCGGCACTCGTTGTTATTCACACTTGTCGATAGGGGATGCTGGTGGGATTGAATAATTTTTTTTGTATTTTACTGAAAATTCAAGTCGCGCTGTTTTAAGTTGACTTATTAGTGTGAATGTTGAGGAAATTTTTTTTATTCCCATTCTGCACTATAAATTGCGGTGGAATGAGATAGCTTTTGGTATACTTTCCTTCTACGCGCTAAAGCTATTCTCCTTTCAGGGAAGAATTGGACAAGAGAAATGGAGGAATGCTGAAAGAAATAAAAAACAATCACGATGACCATACTGGACTTGCTGCTTTTTTGTTTTTTGACTTTAAAATAATTATAAATCAGCGGTTTGTGTAGCCGGCTGAGCTACGGAAATGTAGGAATGGTGAGCTCTTTAAAAAAAGTATTTTTTTTACCAATAGGGATTTATTTACTATCGCAATCTTTCCAGATAAAAGACTGATGATGGTGGTTAAAAGCACTTTTCCCTTAATAACTTGCTTGATGAGCAAACACCAAATCAAGAAAAATTCCTTCGCCTCGTCCCCATTTCGAGCCGTAATTGCGGAGTAAATGGATAGCTATACATTTTAAAACGTAAATTACCCACACTGGAATGCATAATGCCCAGATATGATTTTATTGCAGGCTTCTCCTTCATTACCACTGGAAAGAGCTCATTTGGGTGATATGGATAAAAAGGACATTATAAAAAGCATCATATTTCGTTTTAGCTAACTGCCTTTAGCCCATACATAGACAGCTCTTTCATAATATTTCATGCCGTCCATTTTCTATACAACGCACTAGTAAAAACGCAGTTATCAGAAGAATAGAGTAATGGACTAAAAAAAATTTTCATTCCCTTTCCCATTTTCCGCTCTAACATTTTAAAAGTTATATGTCAACCCATTGTCTATAAGAAATTTGTGTGGTGACGGTCCACTTTTTTATTTTTGAAGCACTCATCACACACCGGAATCCTGACCACGCTGTCCTGATCGTGAGTGCAACTCTTTTCTTTTCCCACATCGCAGTTTAAGAGGTGAACAAGCCTAAGCAAAAATGCAGATGACGAAATCAAGCGGTCAACTCCTTTCAGTGTTAGCGGAACGGGATAAGGACAGGAAGACCAATTTTTTTTTCGCTTTGGTTTATAGCTCATTGTCAAAAGTGCAGTTGAATAGTCGACTACATATTACATCGACTAACTCCTTTTGCCTGTAATCTAATCTTCGGCATCGGACTTATTTCACTTGAGAGAGCTGTTCTTAAAAGAAGGAAGGAGAAGGAGATGCGCTATGCCGTGCCGTCATCTCCATCTTTCCACTGCACACACATATTCTATTTCTTCTTATTACTGTCCTCCTCGTGCAGGGATAGATGATCAGCTAAGAAGGGAAAAGAGGCTTAACAACAGCTTTATACGAATAGGAAAAAAATAGGTGGAATGTTGAATAGATAAGGAAAAGATGAAGTATAGAAACTTCACTCATCTTTATTTTTCCGTACTCTGCCGTGATGGCACAGCACACACAGAGTACAGCCTTAAAGAAAAAAAAAGTGCATTGGAATGCACGTAAAGACTGACCCATAATAAAATACTTGAAACGGGGATGATACTAAACACCAAATATCTCCACGTAAACAGCGTGGATTACTAAAGACAAAGTTTTTAAGCCTCTGCTTTTCCTTCGTAGCTCACTCACTTTTTTACGCTATCCTGAACTCATTGTTCCTTTCATCGGAGAGTACTTTTTTGTGTGTGTGGAGCGTGGAGCAGCATCAGCATTCCCTAAGAAGATATAATTTTTTTTGAGTTTTCCCTTCCACCGGCTATACAGCCACAAGAAATTGCTGCACTTTGGTTGGGATTTGCTGTGATATCACGCAAAGCCGAATATAGTAATATGCAATGGTTTATTATACAATTGCTGGATGAGGCATCCATTATTTTATGACGTATATTAGTAACAAATAATCAACAAAAAGGGAAAGCCGACTGAGCAACAAGAAACTGGTCAACAACAACACCACACCTCAACCCCTCTCGCTAGAAACAATATATGTAAGCAACTGCAACATGCAACCCCTAAAAAAACGAAACGCCTTTTGATGATGAAGCAAAAAAAACATGATATGATGAGCTACGATGCAGATGATAATAGTCACTATACCAGATTCTCTCGTATAGTTTTTGTGGCGTGTTTTTCTCTGTGTGGATTAGATGGATTAGCGAAAGAGGGAGAGAAATGATGTATCGCCAATTCCCATCAGAAAACGCAAATATGCACAATTAGAAAAACCAGAATAAAATAATTAGCATATATCTAAAAAGATTTTTTTTCTCTTATTTCTTGTGAGTATTAAGATGGCACCACAGTTGCCTCATGCTGTTCAAAATTGGATTTTTTTTCCCTGCTCGCTCTTCTCCTCCGTCCGAACAACGTGTAGCGTCAACTCCGCTGAAATTCCTAATCCATTTGCGATAAAAATTTGTGGCTGAAAGCGCTATATAGCTTTTTTTTAAAAAAAAAAACATTCCACTCCTTTACAGCACAATCAACCGGATATGGCTGAAATGGAATGTCTGAATAGGGCTAAGGAGAAAAAAAAGAGAGCCGGGAAGTATGTTTATTATCCAACTCATATTAATATTGTCAAACTCATTCACGTCTTTCCACCTTTTATGCTCATCAAAAAGTTAAATAACATTTTTTTTTTCTTTCAGCGCTCACAAAGTATAAATTCTTTTTGTCTACTTGAAATGTGGTCGTGAGCTCGAACTTACAGCAATGTCATGCTTGTATGACTACAGCCATGAATATAAGAGCAACCTAGTTCCGAGAAGCAAACAATGCAAGAGGAGAGAAGAGAGAGGAGAGAAGTTCTTCTCGCAGAGTGTTTCAAGATGGGAGATTGAGCGGAGATAGCGGACGATGGATACCCATTCATTTCACATATTTCACAGCAGTCCTCATCCACAAATGAAAAGAACATGGAGAGTCCAGTGAATACCCAAGTAGAATGCTTAATAGTGTCATTAAATAAATACTTGACAGTTTCCATCATATCCCAAATGACTCTTGCCATAACGGCGTGGAGTGTTACAAAATATTTTATTGTGGCAGAGAGAGAGAGAAGTAGAGAGGGAAATAGAGAGAGAGTGGGACTAGCTAAAATAAATTTTTACGTCATTATATTCCCCCTAATAAGATCAAAAAAAACTTTTTTTGACTTTATTCAGAAGAGGAAGATGAAAAGAGAGAACGGAAAAAAATGGTTGTGTAGTATTTTTTCTAGTGAATAGATTTCTTTTTCTGTCAACAAAGCATAAAAAGTATTTCACCTGAGCAAGGCTGACTGGGCACACTACAAAAAAAGGCTTTTTTTGCGTCGTTACTATTATTATTGCTATTACTAGTATTCCGACATTTTTTTCTCAAATATGGTATAATTTTTATTATACGGTTTGTAATAGGAATTACGTCGATGGCGATATGTCAAGTGATATTTAGCTATTCATGTCTGTCACACACGTCCCCTTGACAATAAAGCAGCCTTCTCTCGTTTCAGCCAAAAATATAACTTCGATAATAGCTGTCAGGATGCAATTGGCACAAGCTCACAACTCACAACTCACCTTCGCTCCTTTTCTTTTATGCGACCTTAGGGGAGATGGGAATCGCATGGCATTGACAATTGTGAGGCTGCGTGGCGTTGGCAGATGCACCAGCCAGAATATATTTTACGACAAATTTTCTTTACCCTGAATATTGTGCTTTCATCCAAACACTGTAAATTGATGAGTGATAAGAGTCCTCCTTATCTTCAAACGTAAATATATATCAATGCCTCTCCAGGACACTTATATATTTTTTTCTCCAGACTCCTTCTTATTAAAGGAGGGGATATTTTTAGGCGAAACTGCCACCAAAAGCAAATATCTTTGCGGCTTTTGTTACGGTGTGCTGCTGTCAGTTGTAAGAAAATGGTGCTCACTGAGGTGAGAGCGGAGAGAAACATCAAGTGACAATACATCTTCAAATTTCCTGATGCATAAAAAATAAGAATGGGAATAGACAAGTATTTACGGAACAAACCGGCAACCACTGGCCTGGCCTCTTTACCCACACAACACTTCCGTAAGAGTTGGCTTAAAAAAGAGACCACAAAAAACCGACATCCAGCACACGGTCCCTTCATTCAGCAAATATGGAGTGAGATGGACGTGGAGCACACAGGAGTAGGTGCAGTGCACACATAAAAATATCCAGTTTCACTCTTTTGCATTATTGCCAGGATGGCAGAAGCGCTTTTTCATCCTCAGCGCAGTTTCGAACGGATGAGCTACTTTTCAAATGAAATTAGAGAAACGCTCATGTTTCATCTTCACCCTCCCTACTACGTGTACATTCTTCTTGGCACTGGGAACACATTTTCGGTTTTCACAATGCGACCTTCAGACATGTGTCGTTTATGGGCCGATGAGTTTTCTAAAAAAGATAGCGTTTCGAAAAGTGAGGAGCTCATTCCAGTGGTGGTTTCCATGTGTTCATATTATATTTTAAGCATTTATCCAACACTCAGCTTTTAAACTTTGATTTTTAGCATCCATAGCCATACCAACAAATGAGCTATTTCAGGGCTCCCTTAGCTAGCATCTCGTTTGCTTGTTTGAAGTAAATAAACTAACAAAATCTGAAAATTAAAGTGTTGTGTAAAAAGACAGAATTAGAATTTAGCAGCTAAAACTCTAAACAACCATATTTATTGTACAAGAGTACCCCACATTCCCCGTATGTTCCATACTACCTCCTCCCGATTGAATGAAAGCAACTCGAATTCCAAATTACCCTCAAACGCACATATTGTTGAGTGCACATGAGTTCACCCCCCGCAATCATATAATAAGTCTAACCGAAGGGCCGGGCGAGTGAAGCCTTTATTCCGAGCAACCCTCACAAAAATATACCTAATATCCAGACTCGAAAAGGTTCCTTTTCAAATGGTAACAGCAGAGCAGCAGCACAGCCATATCAGACTGGGGCCATTTCAAAGTCTAGCCTTTTTTTCCATCTTCTCACGTCTGTACCCAGAAAAAAAATATATAAATGCGCTTCCATCCCCAAATAAACCACTTTTGTTGGACTTTAGGCAAGTTTCCCATATTTTCCATATCACGTAGATGTGCTATTACCCAGAAATAAAAATGAATGCACAAACTGCAACTACACAAAAGATAAGGGTAGTGTGGAATGCGTGTGAGTATAAATGAGTTCGTTTTTCTACCATTTAAACTTTCATTTTATATACTTTTCTATAGAGGCAGCCTAAACAAAGTAAAAATTGTATTTTTATACTCCACTAAATACCTCTGCAAGTCTGCAGTGTGCTTAGGGGAAAGGAAAGATGCATCCATTTTTTTTTATTTTAAAAAAATCCTGTGCATGCACACAACACACAAACTACTACTGCACATATCGAAAAAAAACCTCCTCCTCCTAACGAACAATGTCTGTTCTTCAGGGTTTCTTTAGGTTATTTAGTAATGACGGGAAAGGAGGCAAGCAATGTAATATAATGGTTTTCATCCCTTCCTCACACCACCACTACTATTTTTTTTCCAACTGGCCCTGCGGACATCGTAATATGTAAGTGAAATAGAATTAAATACCTCTTCGCCTTCTTAGCTGGGTTCTCAGTGTAACTATCGCTCCTTCTACTGCTGCTCTCTACTTTGTTCGCATTTTCTTGTTGGCTCATGTTCCTTCGTGATATAATAATAACAAAGTTTCTTAGAAAGATGGAGATGCAAGAAGAGAGTGGCTCTGGCTCTGAGACTTGAAATCGTCTTTTCCTTTGGTGGCTCTCTGAAATATTTTTTTTTACCTAGTCTTGTCCTCAGCTTACTTCGTCAATTGCTGGGGATGCAGCTGATGCTCATAGGTACCTATATTGTATAGGAAAATGCGACGTGATAATGCAGGGCACATTTTTTCATATTTTGATGCTCTTGCTGATGCTGCTGCTATTACAGAATGATATTTCTCGGCAACTGTCCATCGACATATTATTGAATGAATATTGTTTTTTATTCGCTTTTGCAACACAATATAAGCGCTATATGCTACATGAAAGCATGTTTCGTTGTAAACTGTACGGAGAATGCATTCCTCAGAGTTTTTAAGCGCTGTGCAAAAACTTCATAAGAAATTGTTTAGAGGTATAAGGATCAGATTTCAAATCCGTAATCACAATAGCTTCAGCTTTTCGTGAAATAAAATGATATTATTAATAACTTGAGTGGAATAAAAAGCATTCAAATAAGAGTTATGATGATAGCCACGATGGCAAGAAGCGCAGGGATAGGATTTTTTTTTCTCGCGAGAAAAAACCTGTACAATGGATTACAGCCACAAACTGCGATGATACGACGAGTATATGAAAAAACTGCAACTCTCCGCTCTAGCCATTATCATCATTTTTTTTATTCTATTATTCCACACTGAAAAAAGCAGAGAGAAAAGAAGGTGTGTACAAAGTAAGAAAAATTATTTATTATATCGCCCCGAGTTCAGAATAAGCAAGGGATTTTTCTGAAAGGTGCAATCGACATCAATTATATTAGCCCATTGCATTGTAGACAGCCGCCCCCTGTATAAGGAATACATGTATGCGTCGTTCTCTAGAAGAATATTTTTTTAAGAAAAAAAAATTAGTGTCGTGCAGCGGAGTTATAGAGTATTGCACTTTTTCTCAAGGGATACAGCGCTGCAACTCTCAGCCAGATAAGAAAGCTGTGGCGGTGCGGTGCGATGAAGACGATCCAAATAAGCATGTAGTGACCAGAGCCACGTATTCCTCTTCTCCCATTGTCATTAAAATAAGCGCTGATTATGATGAAATGATGGTCATATCGTGACCATGACACTTTCAGAGAAAATACTTGTGAAATATATTTTTTTTCCTTTCAGGCTCGGCTCTGGGAAGAAGAAAATCATTCAGAGATTGAAAGAGAGAGAGAGGAGCTGAAAATATGTGCCACAAAGTTTTTTATTGGGAGGAATGCAGCAGCGGAACTCAGCTTCATTCTTATAAAAGCTCTTTTACCTGTATGAACCTTTGTTTTTATCACTGCAAGCCATACATTGACAAAATATTTCGTAAAAGGACTCTTTTTTATTTACAATTGTAAATCTCTGTCCTTTTAATGACGATGTGGGAGTATTATTTAAACATTCATTCATACATATTTAAGGAATAATGTGGAGTGTGAGAGTGGAAGAGACATTGTTTAATTTACAATGATGAATGCATAATTTGGCGTGCTTTCGTCGCACCCTTTTTCTCCCATGATGAATTCCATGCAACCTCCACCTCCGCTTATATATAGTTTAGCAGCCGGCCAACTTCCTTTTTTTTCACAAGTACACAAAATATCACAGTTGACAAGGTATAAACTATTAAGCTGAAAGAAAAAAAATCGTTCTAAAAGGCAATCTCTTTCTCTCCATCTCGAAAGGTAAAAAAATATATCAAGTCGGGTTTTGCATGCAAGATTTTTTGCAGCGATGGTTGGCTGCCCAGCGCACTCATCATATGATGATGCTAGCGACGAAGCTGATTTGAGAATTTTTGCTTCCCTTGTAAAATATTAAAAAATCTCACATACCAGAACTCCAATGAGAGTAACAGTACACAACAGCCATTTGGCTTGTGGTGTCCTGAATGATCTATACTGATATTATTTATGCACCTTACTAAATGCCTTATTATGCAGCGCGAAAAGTATTTAGCATAATATTATAGTTTAGCCCTTATCATTAATTTTACACTCTTGTACGGAGATAAGCCACACAACTTTTTACTCCTTTTTCTGTGAGAACCTAAATGAAAAAATCGCAGTTCGTAGTACACCTTATTTTAAGATGATAAGGCTATATAGAAGAGCTCAGCTATTTGATCAGAGCAAGCAGCCTTCAGAATAAATTGTATTAAAAAAATTGTATTTCTCTTTTGCCTAACGCCACACATTATTAACCAATATTAAACTTATGTTGCAGACAGTCGAAAATTTTGTTTCGGTTTTTTAATATGAGCATAGTGTATAGCTACTAGGATGGGGTTGCGGAGTATGTACGAGTGCAGGAAAATGGTCGCACAGCATTTATTATTACATTGACGAGAATTAGGACCATTTTCTAGTTCAGGCAGAAGTTGCAATCTCTTCACAAAAAGTAAGAAATTCTTTAAGGTAAGAATAATGCTCAAAAGATATGTTTTTTAGTATGTGTGCATGCTGTCCGTTTGCTTGTTCGTGTTATGATGCCCAGGATAAGGAGCAGCTTTAGCCATGTGTCGCTGCAACAATGCTCCTCAGGTCCTGAAAAAAGCAGGTAGGTATACACTGTTCATTAAGAAGCTTTTACATTTTACCTGAGCCTCAGTCCACCTTTTCGTCAACGAACTTAAATATGTTCCTCCACTTTGTTGTAGGAATACATTGTTGCCCAAAGTGATAGCTATCTAGTTTTATATACGTGTGTAACCCTTCCCAACTTTTTTTTGTTCGCCATCATTTCTGCTCTTCACTCCGCACACAGTATAAAAATTTGGTGGTGGTAGTGAAGTGGTGAGCGAGCATAGCCAACCGACTCTTAAACTGCCATTAAAAATGACGAGAAGGCGAAAAGCGCAGCAGCATCTCGTATTTTCAACAGACCTTCAAGACATTGTATATCCGCTTGTGTATTACTTTGTAGCTTTGATGGGATATTATATATATTTCGTCGTAAAACTGAAGACAGCTTGAATGTACTGCTGGAATCTCTCAACTTTTCAAACACTGCATTAGCATTATTTAGAGAGAAATAGCGCTCACACTACACCACCAAACATTTTCAAAAGAGTAACCTACATTGCCAGCACACTGATCATCGTCAGTTTTCTGACTTATTTTTTCTCCTTGCATGGAACAAAACTTGAGAGAGCTTTCATACCAAACTGCAATAATCTCTTCAATTCCAATACAAAAATTCTCGCTCAGTCAGTTACACAGCCCTCTGTCAGTGAGAAAATTTTTTTGTAGTTGCCCTTCTTGCTGTACGGCTATATAGCAAGTCGTGCTCGGTTTCGAAGCTTTCAGCATTTTTTTCAGTTTCTCTGAAAATGAGTGCGTATCCCCATCTGAGAGATTAGCGTTTTAGAGAGGGATGATGCCATAGAATGTCGTAAGTAAACGCACCAGTTATGATGCTTCGAAATACATTGTAGGCAAAAATGCATCTTGAAAAAGAGAGAAACGAGAATAAAAAAAATATATATAATGTATAGAGAGGGTGAGTTTTTTGTTGTTGTTTCTCTATGTCTAATAATGTTGCTGTTAAAGTTGAGTAGTTGAGTTGCGAGACTTTTCAGTTGATAGCTGATGTTGGGACTCCTTTACGGAAAGTTAGAGTATGCAATGCTGCAGTGTGATGCTTTTACCTCGAATTGTAATAATATTAC
>JAHZND010005086.1:0-18293 GCA_027744115.1 Acrocyrtus sp. NNG-2020 | reverse complement strand
GCAGCTACCAATTGACAATAAATAAATGGACCAAATGGCTTTTTTTATGAAATTCGATTGTTTCAATAAATCACTTCATTCCAGTCATAAATTTATTTGCTTGTGATGACTACCACCTAGTCAGCTGAACTAATTCTGAACTAATTTTTTTTATTGATTTAAGAATATTTTTTTAAAACATGATTTGTAAGGTGACCTTCGTCTTTTGCGTAGTAGTAGCTCTAGCACTTCCAGTCTTTTCATGTAAGTAAATACTAATTCCATGTAATTTGGAGTCCTTATAACTGCTAGAAATAAAAGTACCTAATCTAATTTTTCCCTACATTTGTAGCCACAAGATGCTACAACTGTGAATACTTTGATCATGATGACAACAGCGACACTAATAACGAAAAATGCAAGGAAAATCCACCACCAAAGGAATTTATAGTGGACTGTGCGGAACATGCAAATAGCACCTCTGATATGGAAGAGTGTATGTCGCTCTAATTTGATTCGAAGGAACATTCCATTTTACTTATAAGTACAAAATGTATAGCTAATTTAAGTTATTTTGCTGCAGACGTTCCTCCAGAAACATGGCAGTGTGTTAAAGTAACTGGTCGGATTGAGGTCGAGGAGGAAAACTTCAACATTGTAATCCGATCTTGTCGCGCTGGCAAAATGACCGAAGCTGAGTGCAAGGAAACGAGGTCCTTCGAAACGCGACATGGGGCCATCAAGAGAGGCACGCATTGCGTGTGTGATAAGGAAGAAGAGTGTAATGCGGGGAACAATGTTTCTCTTGGAGCGGTGACTTTTGCAGTTGGACTTTTGGCAGTGTTCGGATCCCGAATATTTTAAAAGGAAATGAAGAAATATGTAACGGTAGCATGCAACCTTCATTCGCGAGACAATATGAAAGTATTTATTTTAAAAGCTGTAAAAATAAGCAGAATTATATTACACATGATATTATCTTCACTAAATTTTTAGGGGTACAAGTGAAAAGCATTAAAAACTTTTGTTTTAACAAAAGAAAAAACTGTGCATCCAAGTTTTTATCTGGCCTTGCCTTTGCTGTACGGAGCAGTTCATCTTTAAACGAAAAAAAATTATCGAACCAGAACAGCAAGCAGGAATAAAGTGTTTTCTGCTTGAGAAGACGGGCTTCCAAAATTTATTCATTTATTTCTTAATTTTGCTTTTTAAAAATATATAGAGAGCAAATTTTTCCTGTGGTCTTAAGTAAAACGTGCATGAATTCATAAAGCGCTTTGTAGGAAGGAGCAAGGAGCCAAAAACTTTAAGTCCTGCTGGGACACATTGCGCATTTATTTATAGTTTTAGTTGGAAGTCTAAAAACAAAGCAAAAGAGGAGCGTTTCCCTCTGTCTCACGTTTAGGAAGATGATGAGGGGAAGGTGGAGTGGAGGTGGAATGAAATGCATAAAACAAAACTTTTCAGTGAAGAAAGCATAAAAAATAAAAAAGGGCAACGACAGCAGAGAAAAACTGTCATATTTATGATAAATGCGACGTCTTTTTTCTCTTCCAGAAAATACTAATCCTTCGCTCATAATTCATGAACAAATGAAAGCAGACATGTGGCCTTTTTTTTAAAAAAAAAAGTTTGCTTTCCCTACTGTTTGTCTTTTCCACGAGAACGAAAGTCGTTAGCGTAAACAAAAGTATCAGATGAAAAGATAACAAAAGAGCGGAGCAATTCCACCAAAAAAATTCTCATTAATGTGGGCTATGCTTCCCGGCAACGGGGGAGGGAAAAAGCAGAGAATATCAGAGTCCCAGGTTTTGTCAAAGGAAAAGTGAGTGACGCAAAAAGTCATATAAAAAACTGATCATATCCATATCACTCAACATGTTGACTCCTTTCTCCTTTTATATGATTATTGAGGTGGTTTACGTTTCAACTCCGCCGATGTGATGCGATGCGGTGTGCTCTTATGCTGCTGGAAGACGGAAGGGAAATGACAAAGTAAAACGTAAAGGGATGAGAAGAAGAGCGGAAACTAAAGTCCGATTTTTTCATAAATATACGGCTTTGTAGTCCCATTCTTATATTGTATGTTTTCCTCATTGCAATATTTTAGCACTGATTTTCTGTTTTCATATTAAGTCAGCTTGGGAAGAATTTACAGTAGCCGAGCCTATTTTTTATAAGTTATACTTTGAAAGTACATATTAATGAGCTCAAAGCCGAGTCTGGTATGGGTGAAGTTACAAAAGATATAAAAATGAAAGTTTTACCTACATTTATTATAAATGTATATGGATCGTTACGTATCACGTACACCGCACAAGGCATTCAGCTTTTTTAAAAAAATATTTTTTTTCAGTAGTCATTTATCCACGTTTCGCGACAGGGAAAGCAGCAAAAATGGGTACGCTCTTATATAATGATGATCATCAAAATAGCGCAGCGGAGGAAGCGTTCATTGGTTGGACAGGGCAGCGGCATACGCAGAGATTCTATAAAATGTGGATCTGCATGATTTTCAGCTAAAATTGGGGAACAAAAATTCAGCAGGACTGAAAGGCACGATGTAAAAGGGAGATCAGGTTTCGCATATTTTATTTTCTCGCATTAGTGTCATCAGCAGTAGCGGAATTTTGCAGCTTTTTGTAGCTGGCGCGCTGCGATTACTATTTCATTTCAATGAAATGGCAAAAAAAAAATTTCAGTCCCGGGACTGCTGTCAGTGTCGTTGTACCTTTGACGAATGATGAAATTAAGTCATGATTAACAAAGAGAGAATTTAAGCTGCTTTCATGAAGTATTATTTAAGTACATTTTTCATTTCTGCGAAGATCCCTTGCTTCAGCTACATTTCCTTTCACAGGTATGTCCCTTCCACAGAAATGTACAATTTTACTTACGGTACTAAAGAGCTTATATAAATTCATTTCTTTGTTCGTGCAAAAAAAGCAGACAGTCAGTCTGGAAATTGCAAGAATTATTTTTAGCTTTTTGAAAAGGAAATGCAAAGCAGTCTGCCGATTGCTACGCTTTCATAGATATTCTGGATTATTCCAGTATAATTCATTATAAAGTGACAGCCTCGTCCTGTCAGTTGTCAAAACTAAACGGTAATACCCTTTGCCTTTCCTGCTATCAGCTAAAGTGTTTTTTAAAAAGTGCCACTCGTCGACAGTATCATTTATACAGTTTAATTCTGCTATATTTTATGGAAAATGAGTAATTCTGAATTGGCCAAGCTGAAAAATTATTCCATATTGCTGAATCTTTCTTTTTTATTGAGGCTGTTGACTTTTTGCATGTATCGTGCAGTGCGCTGTTCTCATGCTCAATTAAACCAATTCACTATCCACATTGCAAACTTAAAACTAAAACTGATTTTTACTGTTGTAAAGTTCAAAGTCACGTTATACGAACTGAAACTAATAATTTCAAATTTCATTTCAGGATGGTGGTCGCTGGACGAGACGTAATAAGTCAGAAGTCGGAAATTTAGATTTTTATATGAGTTAGTTTGAGCTACGGTAGAAAGTTTGACCACATTTTCCCGGACAAGTTAGAAAGAAAATTTCGACTTTTCAATGCCAGTGACTGACTGCGCTAGTATTTAATATTAGGTACATTTTTGCATACTTACTGTATGTTTTTTCCTAATGAGACAGGATTAATAAGGACAAATATATGTCATAGTATTGTCAAAAATGGGTGGACAATGGACAACAGGAAATTTATACCATTTCATTTGGAATTTTTGGATTACTGTAGTGCGTAGGATAACGATAGTAGGTCTAGGTACTGCTAACCTTGTGTAAAACGACACGGGAAACACAAGGGCATTTTAACTTTGATAAGAGATCTAAACGTGAATGAAAGGACGTTACTTTCATCCGAAAATGCCAAAATATTTAGGCATTCTAACCTTACTAGAGCTAGTATATTTATTATTTGAGGAACTGCCAACAGAATAAGGTATTAACCTACAAAATTATGTGTGGATTGTTATTACTTGGGATTAATTCAAGTCCAAGTCTACCCAAGTAGATACATAAAACGTCATAGTATTTCGCAACTCTCAAGCACGTGGACTAACAATAATTACTACTACAATAATCTTCTTTATCCTAATCGATCGATCTTATAATCCTCTCGTCTGTCTGAATTTGGTTGGCATACAAAGTACAGCTTAAACATACCCTCCTTTTTCCTTCCACTCAATTAGTAGTGCAAACTATAACAGTGACTGACAAAGGAAAAGGGGAACACTCCGCAACTCCGTGTACTCATGATTATCATTAGAAAAAATATGGAAAATTCTGTTGATTTAGCTTCAGCACACAGTTCGTTCGCGGCTAGAAGTGTTCTCAGAAATGTAATCAAGTTTCATATGCCCACCAAACTAAACTAGTGTGTGGAACAAACGCCGCAACCAGTTCGCTCTGTCTGTAAAAAAAGCAGGGCTGTACCTCTGGAATAATAAAAGCATGTAAAATATTAAGGGAGGCACAAGATAAAGCAGTAAAAAGTGGTATAAAGGTGTTATTACGTGGTTAGCGACATTTCAGACAGTATTTCGTAAAGCTGCCCAACTCTCTAGTATCTGCCTTAATAGATCTCCTTTTCCTAGGGAATTTTTTTTCCTCCCCTTCTAAAAAAACGCGTGATCTACCTGCCTGAAGTTGAGTTTTCAGAAAAAAAAAGTTGCTAGTTGGAAGAGACATGCATGAAATTTAGAAATAGATGCGGTAAAGTACTTATTACGCCAGTTGGATTTTTTTTTCTGTTTTCTCCTCTCCTCTCACTCAAAAAAAAATATCCGAAAAGATATGCCGTACACGTAGGAAAGTTTATTCTAATTAAGCCAACTTCGTGATCTTTCACGACCTGTCTTGTTCTCTGGATTTTTTTAAAAAAAATATATGTAAGATCCCTTACATATATTTTTTATACATACATACATGTATTTACATACATTTATGTACATATAAAAATAGTAGTGTAGTGTCCGAGAGATAGAGCTCTCCTTTAAATGCTGGCTGTGTATATGTTTTGTGCAGTTGTTTGTGCATGACTTGATTTATGATTGTGTACGAGTCAAGGTGGTGTGCACAAAAAAAGTAGAGGCACATAACAAGAAAGAGCACTTAATTTCCCTTAAGACCCCCACTCTCCTTGTCTTTATAGTTTTTTTTTGCTGGAGGGCCGCCACTGATTCTGTGTCGGTTAATTTTTTCTGTATATTTATGTGTTTCTGGAGTGAATGTAACCAAAGATGGATATGAGCTTATGTTCATATATAGGAGCACCAGCAACACTTTTTTTTCTCGTTGCCTTTTGCTTTTGCTTTCCACGAAAACTATTCAGCATTCAGTTGAATTGTGGTGGGAATGGGGAATAGTGTCTTTACACTTTACCATTTCTATAGTCTGCGGCTGATGGTGAAATATTCCTTAATCATAAAACAATGCGCGAAGTGCCAGAGTTTCCCCTCCTGTGGAGATTCCAGGTAAAAAAAAAGTGAGTCAAGAGGTAAAGAGGCAAAACGAAGTTTATTCATCAACGGTAGGGCACTACACACGCTTCAAGAGGGATACAACAAGGAGGGAGAAACGAGAAAAAAAGCAATTTTCCGCCTGGACTATTTTTTTCTAAGGTCACGTTTTCCATTTCCATACTCGGCCTAATTTGAAAATCAGAAATGATAACTGACCGCCAGTATTTT
This sequence comes from Acrocyrtus sp. NNG-2020, assembly GCA_027744115.1. Taxonomy (NCBI): domain Eukaryota; kingdom Metazoa; phylum Arthropoda; class Collembola; order Entomobryomorpha; family Entomobryidae; genus Acrocyrtus; species Acrocyrtus sp. NNG-2020. The sequence continues at coordinate 12,598 of JAHZND010005086.1, read as the reverse complement.
TTTCATTTTCATTGATTGATGTGATAAGAAGAAAGTATTTTGAATAAAAATGCTTAGTCAGTCACCTAAATGCGCTATAATGAGGATTGGCAAGATTTTAGTTGAGTATCACGATGTTGCAAAATATTTGCGAGGAAAATATTAGCAGAGTATATGGCTCGTTTCGTAATCTCACTATTTTTAGTTATCTACCTACATGAAATTAAGCAAGAAAGTGTAAAACATGCTATATTAATTTTTTTCTTCGATGAAAGCAGAAAATATTCTTTTTTTAGGTTAAGCAAACAAAGTACAAAATTCAAAACATGGCGGCAGCCTACCTAATTACTTTACCTAAATGTACGTAAATTGAAATTCAAGGACAGAACTACATCCTTCATATTCACTGTGATGGTGTGATGGGATATTTACTATGTATATTTAGCACATGTAAGGAAACCAGAGTAGAATAAGAAACTCAATAAAAATAACTAAAATGCATCGTTTAATATTCTGTATGTGGCTCTAAAACAGTGAAATAATGCCATTTCGCATAATTTCATCAAATGCCAACTCTGCATCAAAAAGTGGATAAGTGAGGAGTCTTCTTTGTAAAAATCCAGTCCTGTAATCAGTAGTCAATTGGCGTTTACTCAAGCGACAAACAAGAGATAAACTGAATTTCCTATGCAGGTAAAAGGTAAAATGTAGCACATTACTATTGAATTTATATATTATATTTTGGGAATCTTTTATTTCCATTGTTTTTCGTCGTCGATTTGTGGTTAATTGCATCTCGCATGTCTTGCCGTTGCCAATAAAAGAGAAAATTATGGAGGAAGTGAAGCTCGTAAATTTCAAAGCGAAGCTTCATCTCATTAGCATGAGCTATACGAACGGAAAGGAATGCCGCATGCCGACCAAGTGATTTGGTAAATATTGCCTGTAACCTTCTTCATTCCGATCGTCGCTGCTACTAACAAGCTCACTAAAACCAACAGCAGTATCCCATATCCCATTCCATCACAATTTGTTGCCGTTATCTTCAATAAAGTAAGCCAAGAAGAATCCTCATATTGATCAGTTTTTGGCAGTCGTATAGGGACTGGTAGTATTAGGCAATTTTGCATGCAGCCTACAGCCGAGCCTTTAAAAAAATCTCCTCGTTAGCTGCACCAAGTGACCAACGCATAAAACTTTTTTATCTGCTTTTTTACTCTCATCCTAATTTTATTTCTTTTCCCGGCCCTCTCTTCTCTATGAACATTTCTCTGCTTAAGTAAACAAATGTTTCACAATGAATTAGGGGCAATAAACACAAGTCGCAATTTGATAAAGATAACTATGATGATATCATTTTCTAATATAAAACCCTTTCATTGTTGTTTACTTAATAATGTGCTATGATTGTAAAATTCGGTAGAGTAAATATTACTAGTGAGGAGGGAAAAAAATTCTTGTATAGTTCAGCAAGTTTTTTTCTTCCTCTTTCATCTTTGGTTTTTTTCTTCTTTTTTTTCGCCTCTCTTGTTTTCTTAAATGCCCTGTCACCAGTTGAACTTGATAAGTGGTTTTAACACCATTCTCTCGGTCCTCCTCGGTTGATGTCTTAAGATAAAGATGAAAGAGGCAAGGATGAAGACAGCGAGTCTCCGTGATGCAAAGGAGATGTGAGAGCTTTGCTTTTTCATTTTATACGAGCTATTAATAAACTCGACATTCCTTGACGCATAAACGGAGTAGATAAGGTAAAGGTAAGAAAAACCACTAAACGATGAAGTGTTCAGTGCCACTGCTGCCATTTCAATCTGTTTGCGCAGAACAGCCCAGTGCATATTTTTAAAACAGGAAAAATTATTATTCCTAAATGAGAATCGTGATAGGACTTCGAGTTCTTTGAAGAGCAGTCGCAGTCACAGTCACAAAACTAGATATCCAACAGACAGGCACTACTGTGAACTGTGAGCGGAGCAAAAAAAATATATAATATCCAAATTCACGGTAGACGTGGAAAAAAGCAATAATGCAATGGTAGGCGTGTAATCAAAGAGGATTGACATTTGACTTGCATTGTTATCATCATACTTTTTTAAAAGAGTTTACAAGAAGCGCACTCAACTCTTCTCCTTATCAAGCCACGCTTTAAAAAAAGCAAGTGAAGACGGAGCAACTAAATAATACAGCACACAATGGAAACGGCTGAAAGGTAAGAAAATGAATAAAATAGTAATATTGCACCTCCTTATCCTCTGGCAATCAAAGAATCTGTCTTGCCCTGACTTAACAACCTTTTGTAGCTAAACTATGAGCGTATAGTTTTCCCTCTCGCTCATGTCGTAAACCATTCAACGTCGACAATCGACAACGTATTATATGGCTTTTCACATGTTAAGAGAGAAAATGATCAACAGATTGCTGCCAGTTGCTTCTGGTAAGGCACACACACTCCTTTTTGGCTATTTAGCTTTTGCAATGCAGTAGCAGAAAGGCACAGTAGCCATAAGCTTCCGTTTGATTACCTACCCACACCACAGCACTTCGCGTTTGAGAGAAAAAAAATGTTTTTTTCTTCTTCGCTATTAACAACAGGAACTGTCCATATTGCCAATCGCACTTTTTTTTCAAACTTATATTCTAATATGCATATTATTATTGGTTTTGCATGCCTTCATGATTATCCTGCCAAGCCGATAAGTTACCTGATTTTGCCTTTCCTTGATTTTGATGGTGTGCCTTCAAAAAAAAGTGCTTTACCATTCTCTCCCTCTCTCCATCTTCCCCTGCAAACAATAAAATTGGAAGATGAATGCGAATGAAATGAAATAGCGTAGACTGCAGAGTGTTTTTTTGCTCTGTTCTTCTTCCAATGATAAATGTCTTTTGCCTTCAGTCCAATATACGATAAGGAGCCAAGAGCGAGGGAGACGCGAGCATTATTATTCGATTGTTTCATTTCTACGCTTCAAAATTCACAACGGGCACTACTGCTACTCTGCTACCTAAATAGCTTGCTAATAATAACAGAGCTAACTCAGGTAATGATGCGAGCATAGCTACTGCTTTAAAAAAACATTATTTTTCTGCCATGCTCCCTACAGGGATAATTCTATCTTGATCTGTGGACGTCGAAGAAAAAAATTAGATTTTTTTTTACAGCGGTAGCCCTGTAGCCGTGACTAAGTTTTTGAAGTGGACGTGGCAAGAAGCTTAAAAACTGTAATAGTGAATATGGCTCCTTGTTTTCTCCGCAAATAAAAATAATAACAATGTCTGTCTCTCAGAAGAGAGAGGGAAGAAAAAAATTTCAGGCTTTTTTAGTGGATCTTCACGGTTTAAAAAAGAAATATTCATGCTTTTGATATATTTTTAGTTGAGGTAAGCTTGAAAAATCGTGAGCTCATAATGTATCGTACATTAATAAAAAATATGTATCTAGACAGATACAATATGGGAGATAATGATGGCTGCGTCAGATTTTTTTGAGAAAATGCTGCAAAGAGAAAAAGGTAAAAGGTAATATATGGAGTTTTTCGTGGTGCACTCGTTCTTGCAGCATAGTAAAAAATATAGTGTGGGGAGACAAGGGAATAACAGCCCAAGGAGTTTTTAATAATAACGCTCATAATTTATCTAATCAAACGTTACATCCTACTTTAGACTCCTGATAAAAGCATCATTTGTAGGTAGAAGTAGGTGTAGGACTTTTTTTATGCGCTTGGGTTCGAAACCAATATTCTTATCGTTTGCTCTTTCCATTTGGGTAGGTATAACTGAGAGAGTTTGAGAGTTGAGCTTATGGTTGCACGGGTGGCTAATTGCAAATAGGTAATGCAAAATGTACACTTTGCTAATGAAATGATAGGGTATTATAGTGGGAAACGCTTCGTTTCAAAACAAACTCCAGCTATTTTTGGTGCGGAAGCAATTTATTAAGTAAAATAGTATGAGAGGTTATGTAAAAAAATTGTTTTAGTAAAAAATTATTCATTTTGTACAATGTAAATGAATAATTCTAGTTTTTGTCTCACAATGCCCTCCGTTTCATCCTTTGAGACTTGCGAGTGAAATCGGCAAAACCGCATAACATAACCTAAAATAAATAGACGGAGTTGAGCACAGTGCTGTACTTACGGTAAGTTTTCACTCACTCACTCACCCACCACCGTTCATTTCCCATCCGCTCTCAATCAGTTCTTCTGGAAAAAGGAAAGAAAAAGCTAAAAATCCACTTTCTCACGCCGAGTACAGGTCTAGTGGGAGAAGTGGCAGTGAATGGGAAAGTCTCAGAGAAATCACCACCACCGTGCCGATAGCACTACCACTACACTATACAACAGACAAGAAACAACATTGAGACATTGATGGATTACTGTTACTGGTGAAACAAGGTGATAAATGGATATTCAATACACATTTATACAAGCTCTACACGATGTACTCTTACACTCTAAATGCACGGCTTCCTTACAATAAAAAGGCTTTATNTGAAACAAGGTGATAAATGGATATTCAATACACATTTATACAAGCTCTACACGATGTACTCTTACACTCTAAATGCACGGCTTCCTTACAATAAAAAGGCTTTATACATATCCGCTCTAATCTGCAACTGCTTACTTAAGCGATGTAAAATCAAAGAGAAAGAGTATTTTTTTTTACAAAAAAAACATATCCACGAAACATTCAACTAGGGTGGTAGTGGCAGTGGTGGTGGTGATGGTGGCACGGCGGTGGATTGAAACTCTATTTTATTTTCTCTAGGTCTCTCGTCGCCCTTGCCTGGTCTGGTGACGAATCCATAGCCAGTGATGAAAAACAAGTGAAACGCAAACGGGAGAATAGATTGGGAATGAATGAATGATCATGCCGAGCTTTTCATCATTACATTATGCACTTAACACTTGTTCTCCGGATTTGCCAGACGTGTATAGCAAAAGCAAATATTGATCTAGATAGGGAAATGTCAAGTTTGTCCTGTGTGAGTTTTTGTGCGGGATATAGAAAAGAAGGAAAACGGAGTTTTTCCCTACTTTTTCATAAACTTTTTACACGCCATTTTCCCTTACTCTTTCTTCATTCTTCTGGTGATGAGTGATGAAGGTTTGAAGGTAGCTGAAATAAGGAAAAATGTAGGTTCCTTGGTGTCTCGCAATAATAGTAAGTGTGACTAACAACGGGCGCATTGGTTGGCGACAGCAGAAAAGTTGTTAGTACTAGCTGAGGCGAAAGAGAGAGGAGCAAATCTATTTTGTTTTGTATAATGATGTCAGCAAGTTATGCATCTGCACGCCTCCTTTCCATCTGTTCCGGCGTTTGCCTTTACAAAAGCGGGTGGATGTACGGTTCGGGGAAAGAAAGGGTTCAATCATCAGAGAAAAAGGAGAAGGGAGAAGGAGAAAAAAAAGACAAAGTCATTGTTTTGATAGATGTACTAGTTTATGCTTCAATGTACAGTATATGTGTGTGGAGCATAATTTATGCTCCTTTTTAGAAACGGTTTTTTCATCATCATCTTCATCATCCTTCTCACATAGTCATCATCAGCATGGCATGCCATTCTCTTAAGAAAGAAGGAAAAAAATTTTTTTTTGGAGGAAACTGGAAGCATTTGTCCCTGTCAAAATAAAATTACAAAAATGACACTACTCCTCGCTCTTCACCATTCACGGGCTGTGCGGGAAGGAGGCAAAAAGAAGACGAAAAAATATGTATGGACTTTTTGGTAGAAAGGAGTGGAGAAGTTCCTGCCAGAATTGGAATATGGAACAGTTACCCCGTTTAAATGATGACTGGTACAATATTCACACGGAGGGTGGGAACACAAAACTGAGGATGAGTAGTGGGAGCAAATCTTGGGGAAAATATACGAAAATGTTTAGCTTTTTCTTTTAGGATTTCAGCGAAAAAGATGGTGTCATTGTGCTAAAATTAAGTTAGTGGAGAAATGAGCAACGTGCATGCATGCGCAATTTCACGAGGATGCCAAGGATATAGCATCAAGGACATATACCTGATCCATTTTCATGTGCTGTGACCTGTGAGAGAGTAAAATGCTACTGTTTCGTTGAAGGGTTAAATTTTTTAAAACGTTTATGTTCTAAATCCATAAATAAAAATTCATGAAATCCTTGCCTATCACACTTCCAGGAACGTCCTCCACCTTCACATGTAAATTTTCTTTGTACTGAATGAATCTATTTGCAGGGTAATATATTCTGCATTTTAAAAACTCAATTACCGGCTCCTTTCAAGAAACTGTGCCTCATGGTACTGTATAGTTCGAAGGTTTATCAACATTGACCATTTAGCCAATTCAGCCTGGTAAATTCAGTCCACTTAAAATTTTCTCCAAGTAGAGACTGTCCATTTACACTAGTTTAAAATTCATTATTCATTATGAATTTACATTTTGCCGACTCTCCTACTGAGAAGCAAGACACATTTTTCATTGAATAAAGCAAACTTACAAAATGTTCCAGAAGATAAAGGCAACACCTTCCCACTTTTTTTGTAGGGTATACATTTATTATGAAAATTTTGAAACGACTAATGGCTAATGGGTAATCTGCTACAGGGTCGTAATCCTCCTAAAATACTTTTTTTCCAAGGCTCCCTACTCCGCATCCTTGTCCAACTTTTGAAATGAATATGTTTAAAATTACAATAAATAATGGCAGCTTTACAACCAGGAACCGACATTTATATCTGGGAAGGTATAATAGTAATTGTAAAACTAATAAAAAAGCAGTACCCAATTTTTTTATGAATGTGTATCACACTTCTCTCCCTCCACCAGCACTATCTTGTCCCAGCCACAAAGCCTCAATTCGCCCTTATCCGCTCCTCCTAAACGAACGTAATCGGAGGGCTGTTGTTCTGTGCTCCTGCGACAAGCTAAACTTTTAAAGACTGGTGGTGCACCATCGGCAAAAAAATCCCGCAAACAACTTCTCCTCTGATTACTCCCGTTCATGCAATCTGTGCTTAAAGGTATTTCAAATAAAGTATGTTGGTCATCATCAATGAAATATTGAGGAATAATAATAACAATATAAAAAAAAGTAAAATAGCAGCTCTCACAACAAAACATATGCAGCCATACGGTATAAAGCAGCGCAGCGTCACTAAAAGAGGAACAGACTGCAATATCCTATCTTGTTTCTCGTCAAGCCTTCCCTGCCAAAAAATATATGAGTGGTTGTTCTTGTCCACGTCATAAAATATGTCATCGCATTATTGCTTTCTATTACTACTATATTTTATCTTCTACAAACTATTATTATTCAAAGCAAAAGCTTGCTTCGTTCACTAGTCACTATAAGCGCTACCGCTATTGTGCGCTTGGACAAGCCTTCTACTCGACTCTTGTACTCTTGTTCGTACTAAACGCAACTCTTTAAGTGAAAAAAGCGTATCAGTTCTGCATTACAGCAGTGGACATTAGAGCTCTTCTACTCGGGGAGTACTAAAAAGCAGGTGAAGAGAAAAATAAGTAGTTACTGTGTGTGCATTTTATATTTATTACTTTGTAGCTTGACCAATTTTTAATCCTCTTTTGAAAAAAAAAAGTTGTGCTGTGGTTTCGCCACACAGTCATCAGCATCAAAGGGATCTCTGTCTGCAGTAATAACAGCATCAGGAGAACACAAAGAAAAAGCAAGACGTAGGAGCTCAAACAAACATGGTCGTAATATGTAATATGATGATAGATGAAACATATCTTGTCATCAGCGTCAATACCTATAATGTAGGGTTTTCTCGCTGACTCGATTTCTGCACAATCCAAACTCTTCCTTCCCTAAAATGGTTTTTTGGAAGTGCTGTTTGTTCCAAAATGTACAAAGAACCTGTTTTTTGTAGTGGAAGTGATGTTGATGTTGTTGACGATATCCTTTTTTTACTTGGTATATTTTGCAAAAACAAAAAAGAAAGAGCTGATGGAAATTCTGGGAAAAAGTAGCCTGAAAATTGTGTTACGACAACTGATATACCTTCTATTAGCTTGCTTGCCTTTCTGAGTTTTTTCACGTGTCATATTAGCGTTATGTGAGGACTTCATGAAGACTCATATTTTGACAGTAAAAAAGGACAGCGACCATAGCGGTCTGACTGGACGGTGATCTCATTTAAAAAAAAAAGAATGCCTGGAGTGTGTATCTGAGAGTGGAGCCGAGGAAAACGGCTTCATTTCTCATCATCAACGACAAAATCATCGTCGTCCTCATTCCTGCTCACTCGTTGCTCGTTACTCTGACGTCCTTCTAATAACGTAAATGTTTGTGAAGGAAATGTCCCTTGCTGCCATTCCAAAGGGAAAATTTTGCTTTTATGAAAGCCCTCCTCCCATTAAATATCAGGAGAGGTCTGAAGAAATTTAGCGCCATACCTATACGCTGGAAACATGCATATGTGTATGTGTATTTGGCACACACACAAAAGGAGAAAATCTGGATAAAGAGCGTTTCTGCAGTGCCATATGGAACAAGAATGAAAAACGCTAGTTAAAATCTCATTTATCCCGTATTGTCTTAGAGCAGCTGTCATTTACAACTTTTCCTAGATTTTCTTCCCTAATCCCACAACCAAGCAGAGAGAAAGGAAAAAAGAGAGAGAGAGGGAGGAAGTGAGACGGTAAGTAAACCAAAAAGGGAAAATTATATGAAAAGAGCTTAGTACTATCTTTTATTCTTCTTTTCTGATGAAGCAAGCAAAAAGGCTAGTTTTGCTTATTAATGTAATAACATTACGGATGGAAATGGGAAAATGATACATGCATGGATGGGACGAGGTGGGATTGCTGGAGAGTATTATGGTGAGTCTGCTCAGCGAGTATATATCTTTCATCGCAGCTTTTTTTCTAAAATATATCGTCTGTGTGGCTCTCCATATTCTTCTCTGAAATTGTTTGGAAGGACCCTGGCCGTGCCGCACGTGTAATTATATATGGGTTTAGTTTGAAAAAGTGGAAGTACCCAAAAAGCCTACAAGTTTAGGTCAGTCCTCCCAGGCTCTGTTACTGGTACTGGTGAGGCAGAGAATCGCTTTTTATAATATTAACCAAAAACTGATATTTTATAATATTATGCATGTAAGCTCTGGGAGACCACTCATTGTGCAAGATAATGCATTAAAAGTAATAAAATGTGCTCGATCATTTCCCTTTTACTGGTTTATAATAGGGCAGAAAGCTGCGTTCAGAGAGCCACCACAAAATCCTTGTACAGAGCTCCTTTTTTCACTGCCACGTCCAGCCATATTATTATTATGAACGCTGAGTAGTTTTCCCCATTAGCCATATACATCTTCCTGAACCAGGAAAATATGAATTATGAGATAACCATAATGTAATATCCATCGTGTATACTTAAGTAGTCCAGACGTAGACACAGAACGGAGATAGAAAATAATACGTTTTTAAAGTTCAAAGCCAATTAAATCTCCATCTGGTATTTTTCTAAAATGCTACATTATTGTTCCGGTACCTTATGGCTTTTTATCTCTCTTTTTACTGCTTGACTTTTTTTTGAAAGAAACAATTATGCTTTCATTTTTAGAAAAACAGCAGAGGATAATTTGACCAAGTCAAGTCACAGTTTTTTTTATTATACTGACTTTGATTGCATGATGACGGGAGGTATAAAAATAATATTGAGTATAACAGCGCCAGCATTATGTGTGCTGTGCTTTACCCCTCGCCTTTTTTTATTTACTTCCAAGAAGTAATTTGATTACACATCATTTAACCCTTGTAACAAGGGAGGGAAACGGAACGAAAGGCATGGCGCACAAGCACCCTAAAAAAGTGTAGAAAGTGTGTTATTACTCAGGCATTTTTTTCAAGCAAAGTCTACGAAATTCTATAACAATTTCTGTAAGGCTGGACCTGGACCATCAACGTTAATAAAAGTCGGAGACCCTGCCATCAGAGTAATTGTAGCAAAAATTGGATTAGATTCCCATCCCTGTTATCATCATCCCATCGTAAAATCCACAGTGAGGATAATTTTATTGTTTTTTGATGCACACACACAAAATCAGGGAATAAATTTATGACTTTACGAACTCGCAAAAGGAATGAACTCATGTGCTGACAAGCTACAAAGTTATTATTGTGGCGAGCTAGTCTGAAAGGTTCTGCTTGTCTAGAAGAAGGAAGTCAGTTGAAAATGAACGGAGATGGATAATATGAGCAGAAGATAAATGCAAGCCGAAAATCTTTATTGTTGCAGCTTCAAGCTCTAAAACTCCATCATTTTAGTGTGCAACTTCTGATTTTTATGAATTTTCAGAAAGGATTGCACTGCACTAGCGATAAGCACTTCAATAAAATATGTGCTAGCCATTTGTGACTTTGATGGAATAAAGCTAAGCAATAATCTCTACAGTTTCTATATTATATTAGAAATTCAACTATAACTGCATCCATGTGTGATGTCGTGATGATGAATGACAGAACCACACAAATCAATCATTTACAAGAGTAGGAGCTACGCAGCAACTGGGCAGAGCCAATGCAACTGCTGACGCTGACTAGAAAAAATAAAAATCTTTTTAGATTGGTTTATACAAAATTAAATGAAAACTAGTTACTTATTGTTTTATGACCTCATTTCATTTAATATACTGCGATCAATATTGATTTTGACGTGTATGATTACTGCACTTTCGCAATCGTTTAGCAGGATGTAATTTGAGGAATAAAAGTAGGTTGCGAAAGTCGATAATCAACAGCCTTTCTGGAATGAAAGCTGGCCCTGTAAGGTGCCAGTGCCTATAATGCATGAGAATGCGATAAAAAAACTTTTTAACGGCTAAACCTGTTAACCAAATTGAAATCGTTTTTCTTTAGTTTTGCTGCCTTACCTATTCAGTGTTACACCTGAAATTATAGAAATAGTCTCTCCGTTTTGCCAGCTATATTATATTTTTACATTTAAACTTCGCCGCTGTGGAATTTAGGGAGCCAGATAAATGAAAATTTCAGAATAAGCTTCTAAGAAGACAATATCCGTCTTATCAGCATTGAAATTTGGCGTTCTTCAGTGATTTCTGACAAAACGGAGCTAATAAATCAAGGAACAAAGTGACAGATAGTAGCCTAAAGAGATGAATATGAACAGAAAATGAGGCACTAAATCGAGCCCAGCACAAAAAAATAAATGAGAAAATGTGTAAACGCCTTTCTACAAATCTGGTTGCAAATACAATCTACTCGTAAAAATGGCATTAACTATAAAACCGTCTACTTACATATTATATTCGCCATTCCAATACAATTCATCATGCTGCTGATTATGAGCGCATCGCCTGCGTCCTCCGTGCACCAAACGCATTTAAACACTTTTCTCCTGTAAACAACCATCCTCATTCTTCATCTACTTAATCACTCATCCATCTTAACTTCATTCCTTTGTTTTTGGCGAAAACGATTGTGCTTCATTCATCCCTTTCAATTTCAATTTAATCAACTGCTGTTTTAATAAAAAAAATACTCCGAAATGAAATACCACGAACAAGCCATGCATCATTCCGCCACCTTCTCCACCTTGCCCTGAAACTCCAACTGCTGAAAATGAAATTCAATCTGCAAATATGCTAGCTCAGAAAGGGTGCAAGATTTATCATTATCATCACCACCACCACCTTTTTTAATATTTGATTGGAAATTTCTATATTCCTTTTAAAAATGATTGATTGAAAAAGCCTTGCAAATATCAATTTATTTGCGTAAAATGATTTTCTCCTTGTAGTAAATAGCAGGAAACTGCAGTCATTTCATCGCCTAAAATTTCTTCCGCAATATATCATAATATTTTATGGGATATCATCGTCATCGTCCGTTTTTGTCGAGTGGCTGCAAAAAAAATAATATCACTTTTTGGTGCACTTTTCCTCTACAAGTAACATGTATTTTTTATTCTGAATGCTCACCCAAAAAGAAGATAATTTCGTCGGACACCAAATGTAACTCGACTGCGTGAACTGCAGTATTTGAGCAAAGTGATTAATTCAAGTAACAAGAGTAACGTGACAAGAATATTTCAATCAAGGGGAAGAAGAAAAAGTTATTCTCATTACTTTTTACACTTCAATAAAAAAAATCGTTGGACATGGGCAAAGTAAGTAAATGATTCATGCATGCGCTAAAAATCATGTTTGTTTGTTATTACCAAATAATCTTTTTATCGAGGCGCATCAGTTCAGTTCCTCGACTGAATTTAATGCAGCCTTTTTTAGGGTCCGGTTTGAACTTGAATGCCTTGAACTGGATGCACTCTAATTTTCTTTAAAAATGTACGAAGCTGACTTGAGTGAGAACTGAGAAGTGAAGCCATTATCAAAGTAAAACTGACTTAGTAATGAGCATTTCAATTTAGAGTGCGTGTAATATGCAAAATAAGAATCATAAATGCTAATTACGAAACTGAGTGATGATGGTTTTCTTCTGACTGGAGAACAGTGTTTGATTTCATTCAACACCTTTTCATCCGTGCTGGTGGCTGGTGGTAAAAATTGGCAACAAGTTGGCTACTGCATAAAATGCACTTTTGAATTTACGGGCAAACCTTCCGAATGAATTGAAATGATTGCAAAGGACTTGACTATTGCCTATTCT
>JAHZND010005085.1:0-12118 GCA_027744115.1 Acrocyrtus sp. NNG-2020 | reverse complement strand
GCGCAGCTCCGAAAAGGACGATGACTGGTCAATAACGTCCATGGAAAGTGGGAATAACAATGGCACCACTAGCAAGAAACGACCTCAGTACTCGCCCTCCCCAAAGCATCTTCCGTCCTCAAAATCCAGATCTGCATTCCATAACGCTGCGTTTGTTAATGACGACGACAGTGAGCATCCTTCCGAACCGTCAGCATCCGCAAACCTATTCAAGCCGAAACCGCTGAAAAGAAATTCACTGCTGGAGAGCCCTTCTTTAGTAGCATCTAATAAGGTGGGAGGTGATTCCAGGCGTGGATCCATTTTCAAAGTTAACAGCTACGACGTAGACTCAGATGAAAATGAAAACATTCCTATCGTTGGAGGGGGAAGGAGTAGTCCGCCAAAGGTTGGAAAAAGCAGCTTTAATAATGTTTTGATAATAATTAGGATAGAACTTTTAAACAGTTTTGTCATTTAGGACGATGAGGATGCAGACGACACCCGCTCTGACGCCACATTTGTAATAGAAAATGAAAAGGATCAGGAAACGGTGGCCGTTTCCGAGAAGCAACTGAAGCTGAACAAGTCACCCTCTCAAACTTCAAGAATTCCTCGACCACAGCAAAGAAAATCGGTGAGAGTTGACGGAGAATCATCGGCGTCGCAAAGTACTCCAAGTAAAGAGCGTAGCGAAAATAAGCCGAAAGTGGAGGGCCAGTCCCCGACCAACTCTGACAAAAAGAGGGAGCATTTAGCGGTACAAATGGAAGATAATGAGAACGACGGTACTAGCAGCATCAAGGAAGCAGCAGCGGATGAGTCAGAAGCGACATCTGTCTCATCCTCTGCTGCCCCGCCCACTGCAAAAACTTCTAAAATGTCACGATTTGGCAAACTATTTGGTTCATCTTCAACCGATAGTAAAAAGAGTAAAAATACTGATAATAAGACTCTTCCCGATAAAAATTCAGCTAGACCTGAGGGTGCCAGTGAGGACGAGAAAGGGGCTANGTGCCAGTGAGGACGAGAAAGGGGCTAGAAGCTTAGTATTTCGGTGGAAGAAAACTGCTCACACCTTTTTAAGAGCTCCTCCAAAGCCGATTGACGAGGAATCCGTAAGTGAGTCTAAAGAAGAGGAAGAGAATGTCCCAGACACTAGCACTAGGTCAGGTTCAAGGCGGAAGTCCACAGATACCCGGATTATGATGCCGGACTCGGCAGAAGAATCGGAGGGTTCTGATGGAAAGTCTGACACGGAAGTGGAGCGGGAACCGGAACCATTGCAAAAGAAAAGTAAAGAAGACGAGATTGAGAAACAAGTGGACCAGAAAAGGTCACGATACCGATCTTTTGGAAAGTTGCTGAGGAGCATGAGTAAGGAGAAGGAGGAGAAATCTCCAAAGTCAAAAGCAGCAGATGACAATGCTGCTCTAGATTTAAGCAGGGATGATGCCACACTGCCGACTGGAAAAGTGAAAGGGAAGAAAAGCAAAATTTTGCTAATGCCAAAACTAAAAAAGGAAGAAGTGCCAAAGGCTCGAAGCAGGAGTAGGAGCAGGTCGTCTGCTTCCTCAGCAGCAGAGGAAAAGGAAGTTTCTCAGAGTGAGAGTGAAAGTGAAGTTGAAGAAGCTCCCGCAATTTCTGCCAAGGCTCCCAAGTCTCCTACAAAGAAAGCAAAGCATGCTCCCGAGAGCCCGGTGCTTATCGACTCCGAGTCAGGAAAGGAACTGCTGTTTGGTGTTACTCTTCACTCAACGGATCTTTTGCCACTGGACCCGAATGTAATACATCCGGTGGTGAAGGTGACTGTAATGTTCCAAAATGGGCAGTATATGAAGCGCAGTGCACTAAACGAAATGGAATTGGAGTCTCCCAGTAAGAAGGGGAGGAAAGGAGAGAAGAAGTCGAAGCAGAGTAAAAAGAAGAAAAAAGAGGCGACTGAAGGGACTGAAAACGTTTCCGAGTCAATCCTTCCAATAATGTCGCAGCCATGCCAGGCACGCCACTCCATTCCAACTTTTGCGCCGACATGGAACGAACTTGTCGTCTTTGAAGAGTCCTTTAAACGGTTTGTAACGCGAGCTGAAAATGAGGGTGAAAACAGAGAACCAATTTTACTATTCGAACTGATGGACTTCCTCCCAATGACGAGTAACGGAGCTTCTATGCCCGCCTCAGGATTTCATGGTAACCCCATCATTGTAATTATAGTCCAGCGGCACTGCAGTAAAAAATATAATTAAAAAATATTTATTTTAGGATCGGATGTTGGCTGGTATAAAATTGCGTGGGCATTTCTAAAGCCGATAAGTAGCAACGGTGTCCCGAACGTGAATAGAAAGATCCGCCTTCAACTGTACAAGCCTCTGAAGCTCCGCCCTAAAGAGAAGGTACCCGGTCCGGAAGTGTATTCTTGGTGGAGGTCTGGAAAAAGGGAGAAAGTTAGTGCCACTTTGTATATTACACCGAAAGGAATTCGCCCTCCGGAGACGAGAACGGCTAGCCTTCGTCAGCTACTTTCAATGAGAAAGGAGCACCTCACCCAAGCCATTTTAGATAGTCAGCTTGCCACTAGGAAAACGGAGAAAGCGAAGAGGGTGACCTTTGCAGATATCACTAATCTGGAGAACCTCATTTATTTTTTAATGTCTAATTAAAGTTATTTTTTCTGTGCAAAGCAGCCTTCTCTGTACGAACTGCGTGAGCAAGCCAACTGGTCCAGAATGGAAGGTCAAAGCTGCAAGCCCCCAAACAAGCTCGTGATCTCCCTTCCCTCCTCCCAAATCGAATCCCTGAACATTGTCATTTCCGGAAACGTCCAGTGCACAAAATTCAGCCCATGTGGACTCAAACTAGCCGCAGGACTGGACACGGATGAGCTCCATGTCATTCTTGTATTCGAAGTTCCCTCCTGGACACTCCTGAAGAGCCTCAAAGGTCACCACGGAATCATCTATGAAATCGCATGGAAAATGTTTGAGCTGGACGATGAGACTTCCTACCACTACCTTGCTTCTGCATCAGCAGACGCCACAGTTAGAATCTGGAAAATGGACAATCACGACGAAAAGTCACTGTCGCTCTTTAAGGTAAGAACTAATCTCATCACTTTAACATCACTTAAATAGCGGTCAAGGGTCATGGTCGTAATCTTGACCTGTTTCAGATTTTATATCACCCGTCTTACGTGTACTGTGTCAAGTTCCATCCGACTCACCCCAGCTTGCTCGCTTCCGGTTGCTATGATGGCATCATTAGAATCTGGGATATTAAGCCGGAACATGCCTTGGACCTCGCAGAAAAGAAAAAGGGAAAGGACAAGAAGATCCACAAGCGAAATGAAATGTCGCCAGTCATACTGGTAAAGTTGATAGACCCTTTACCATTTTAATAGTGCCTCCTTAATTGCTAATTAAATTGCATTGTATACATTGAATGTGTATAGTTGGATAAACACAACAACTTCGTGAACTGCCTGCTATTTGACAAAGGAGGTCAGTATTTGTACAGCGGAGATGGCTCAGGCTGCCTTTTCAAGTGGAGCTATGAGTCGCCCACTCAGAGGAGAAGCTGGAGACTGGAGAGGGACGCGAAATTGCACCACGGAGACGTTCCAGTTAACAGCATTGATTTGCATCCGTCCAGCAATCGAATTTTAGTGCATCTCAGAGACAACTTCATAAAAATACTGGATGCTGCCAAGTTCATTCCTCTCCAAACATTTTCTGGACTGCAAAACGAGAAATACCAAATTCGGAGTTGCTTCAGTCCCTGCGGCAATCTTGGTTATGAGTGGAAGTGAGCAAAACACGCTATGCATTTGGGATGCAGACACTGGAAAAATTCTCCAGTTCATAAACATAAAAAGTCACCCGAATTGCACTGTCACGTGCGTGGACTATCATCCCTTCGACTACTACCTTGTTGCAGGAATAGCGTCATTGATAAGTGAGCCCTCCCCTCTACTTATCTACTTTCACCATCAACCTTCCCGGATGAACTACCCGCTTTTAAAGAAGACCGCAATGAAAATGCGGGAGAGTCTGGAGAAAAGTCGGAGTCAGTCGACTGAGTCTGGAGAAAGAGCTTTTCCCTCCCCTAGACGCGGAAACAGTACCGAAAAGTTTGTAAGTATTATCCAGAAGTTGGACTCGGCCCTTTATCTTGCTCAGCAGAGAAGCAAGAAAAGAGAACAGGAAATGCAGTCGCCAGCTTGCACCTCAACTTCGTCCACTTTCAGAAAGACTTTAGCCCAAAATGAGATAACTGCAAAGGGGTCATATCACTCTCCCTTCAGCTACCAAGTTCAAAATGAGTCCGTGAAACCATCTCCATCCGCGAGAAAGAGGAGAGAGGAGCCGAAAAGTGAAATTGAGGAGGAGGAAGATAACCACGAGAAATTCAAAATTAAAGTTAGTGAAAATAATGGGAACAACCAGCTCGACCCAGAACATTCTTACCGCTTAAAAATCCAGATGTCTTTAACACAAACACAAAACACAAGCGGTAACAAAGAAGGTCGCGCAAGAGTTCCCAGGCAAGCTAGACATGAGAGAAGTTCTCCGAGTGAGCAGTTAACATAAAAAATTATTGCGCTTAAAAAATAATTTCAAAACTATTTGTTTCGTTCTGAATGTATTATTTATTAGGATAATAATTCCAATAAACAAAAACATCTTTTCAATCCTCTTCATGCGTATCATTGACATGTGTAAAGTAGTGAGACGTATGTCTCCGGGACGTCAGTCCTCCCTCGGCAGCTTCTACAATTAGCAGCTTCCCAATGCTGATGTACTTTAAGCCTTCGCCGTCATTCATCAGCTTATCCTCTTGAAGTCCTATTTCACTTTCGTCACTATCAGAGCCAGCAATTCCCCTTGTAGCTACTACAGTCCAAATTCCCAAATACATTTAGGTAGGTAATTTCTAAATTATTTAAAGCTGGGGCATTTATGAGAATTCGTCGGAAATCTTACAGCTCATCCTACTATCTTCCTCCAGAAAGGCCAATTTTTCGTTGGGGATGCACACCCTTCCCAGCTCTGCTTGGCATCAAGCTCTCCATTGATTTAGAGCCCTTTGGAAGATCCAAGCCGGCTCTCCGCTCTGCTTCAACATCAACAGCTTCCTGGAGCTTTAACTCTTTCGGGGTGTAAGCAAACTTCTTCAGCTTCGAATTCCTCCGATTTCTTTTCCACCTCTTGGCACTGATGTGCTTTATCTCCCCCTTCTTAATGAGGAATTCTTTGTCGTCGTCATCAATGGAGTCCCTTCTGTCCCTGTTCATACTGTCGGGTGTCATTACGTACTTGGACCTCCTGTTGTAGTGCACATCACTGTAAAATCCTGGGTTGACTAGAGAGTTGTTCATCTCATTCCTCTGTTCCTCCAAATCGGACTGTCCTGAAGGTAGCGATGAGCTGGACCCAGAACTGGAGTGGACGTCCAGCACTTCATCATCCTGGTGTGCTATAGATTCCTCACTGCTGCTACCCCCAAAATGGTAAACGATATCTGGTGGCGCCTCCAGGAGATCCATCCAATTCTTTACATACATCTGTCTCTTTGCGAAACTGTTGTAAGTGGTGATTTCGAAGTCAGGCAACTTCCGCTTCAAAGTTGAGTAAATGTCTTCGGCGGTTAGCTTCCTCCTCGTTCTTGCCGTCAAATAGTACATTTTATCCTTCACTTTGTCGCTTACTGTGTTCCGCCCGCCATATACTACAACAATGCAGGTTAAAATGGGATCCAGGAAGTTGTACACGTCATCGTCAATTCTATCCGTGACCTTTACCAGGTGCTCCTTCACTTTCTCTTTTGGCCAACTTTTCAGATTTCGCTCGTTCACAATCTGCTTTATGTTCCGGAACATGCGTGATTTTACAATGGTGGAAATTCCTGTCGGTGAAGCTGGCACCCTTCTGATTGGCGATGAATGCCTTCGTCACTCGAACAATTGGAGGTCGCGGTATTGGCAGTTTCCTCAGCACAAAGTGCTCCTCTCCTTCTACAACAACTGCGTGAAACACGGTGAAGCATATCGTCTCGTTTTTTTTGCTTATCGATGCAGGAATGAAGTGGTCGATTGGCATGCGGTCGTTCATAGTCCAGCACGCATTTTCTCTATCCCTTTGAGCCCTCTTCCTTCGAACTAGTTTTAGCAGCTCCAGCTCAACATCAATCGGCAAGTCAAGACCTTTCTTGAGGCGTATTGTCAGCAAAATTCGGAGCTCGTCAAGGGTCTTCTCCTCCATTCCGAGGATTTTTCGGTGCATTTCTTGGTAATCGATAAGCACTCGTCGCCCCGAGTAAACGGGGATGGAGAGGGAAGAAGCGGAGGAGGAGGAGGAAGAGGCCGTTGGCGTAGACGTTGAACTGGAAGAGGACTTCGTTGGTGTTCCGGATTCCGTTAACCAAGAAGGTTCAGAAGATGATGATGATACTGGTGTGGAGAACGATGATGAGGATAGAGATGGTGTGTCGTGCACATCATGCCTGTCGTTATTGTTATCGTCATGATCCGACTCCGAAGACGTTTCCACTAGCTCTCCGTAGTGGTAGTGGTATTCATCTAGGTGAAAAGTGGTTTGGAAGATTAGCTCATCCGCAAGATAAGGAAGGAGCTCATGCATTGGCATGTTCTGGAGCCTTTCAACGGCTGAGGTAAACGTCAGATTTGTAAACTGTTCCAGCGCCTTCTTCAGGAACCGGATGTCCACTTTGTTGTTGTGATACTTTTGGTAATACTGTATTCTGCGGACTAGCTCTGGGATGGAGGCAACTGAGCGCCTTCTTTAGGAACCGGATGTCCACTTTGTTGTTGTGATACTTTTGGTAATACTGTATTCTGCGGACTAGCTCTGGGATGGAGGCAACCTTCCTTTGGGCCATTAACTGAAATTAATCAACTGACTAATGAGTCTGCTACCTTAAATAAATTTATTTAAAATAAAACTTAAAACCAATTATTTTACCACTCCAATAAGGTAGTGGATCCACTTTGTTTGGACTCGTTTGAACTGCAGAAGCTTTATGAAGCGCTCTTTGATTATCTGATCAGCGTGGTGGATATAGGCCATGCTTTCCTGCGTCTCCTCAAAATAACTAGAGCGTACTGGATAGCTAATAAATAAAATTATCGCCGGCTTGAGGAAATTTGCATATTGTAATTGCAGAGGTAGATTTCACCATTTTTCTTAATTTTAAACCTATTGGTTTGGGAGGGCGCGTCCAACTCAGCAACATATCTGGACTCAAACGCTGGCTGATCTCCAGCTCCAGATTTGACTCCGACTCTCCTCCATTGCCGTTTTATTAAATATTTTGAAAAGGCCTACATTAGTAATTAAGTGCTTTACGTATGGATGCATGTTTATTAGAAAAAATAGCTTAAAGATATGAATTGATTACATGATGAAGGGGTAGTCACTACTTTGTCGGGAAGAAAACGTTGAAAAAACTGGATGCTACCTTTACCCCTGAACCTTTTGAGCCGTGCTTCCAACTTCCGGTGATTCTCATACGCGGTCCCGTACAAGGGATGCTCCCTCACAATTAAGTACTTGTTTTTCCGGAAAAACATATCTAAAGATGACAATTAAATGAAGGGACAGTCATACAATAATTTGAACAGTGTCAACGGTCATTGATCACCCTACATTTGAATTTAGGCCGACCACTTTCTTCGTATAGATTCTGCTCCATTTCGAGAGCCTTGTGCCACTTAATTATCTCCGACTCAATTTCGTGGGACGTAGGTCTGTTGTCCAACTGATTTACGGCTTCCTCCAACCTCGCAATAATTCGCTTTTCTTCAATGGCTGTGCCCCCACTGTCGCGAATTCTCTTCTCAATGTCGTCATTTTCCGAAGAGTCAGAGTCTTCAATATCCTTACAGCATGGAAAGGCCTTTCTGGCCCATCCCGACTTTCGGTTTCCTCTGGATTTGGTGGAAGTATTACTGGACCTCCGTTCATTGCGGTGACTCAAGTCAGAATGTGATTTAATTGCGGACACGCGGTAGTCAAACTGGTACTGCTCGCTTCTAGCTCCAGGTCTCTTCTCATGACCAGCTTCTTCTGGAATTCCGTAGTTCCAGGATGAGTGCGTGCGCTTTCGGCTATCCATGCTAATTCTTTGACTGGCACTTGTCTGTAAGCTTGAGTGAATGCTAGTCTTTAACATGAGCACAGTTGTGCATCTCTATGGTTGTGTCGGTTATCAGGATAAATTCCTGCAATTTAATTAATTAATTAAAGGAATTATTAAAGGCTAGTGAGCAATTTTGGGACAACTCCAGAAGAAATCTCTAACTTTGGACGAAGTGCTTAAGAATTTTTCGTTCCAGAGTTACAAAAATGGAGGCCAAAAATAGATTTCCAGTTGGGGAAAGTAAGAAAAAATTTTTTTTTTCAACTCTTAAAAAACTTTCTCTTCGTAAATTCTATTATTTATGATTTTTGTCCTGATCATTTTAAGAGGACAGCATTTCGAGTCTGCTGAAAGTAGACAAGCAACTAGTATTTGTGCAGAGACATGACTCCAAATCCTTTAACGCCAAACTAAAGCTGGAGAATTTCTCATCCCGATACGTCACTTATCTGGTGCGATCTTCAGGCAAGAAAAAGTTCATAATTGAGCCTCGCTTCGGCTTCATTTCCCCGAAGGGCTCAATGGAAATTTTGATATTGGCTCAGAATGCTGGACGGTTTAATGAAATCTCGAAGGAGTGTTTTGGCGTATTTGCCGCTCCCATTTATGATAAGCGACAGCTCAAAAAGAAGAAGCTGTACTTGCTCTGGCGCGTACGCATCCCAAAAAAATATCCATCATTTTTCTTATCATCTTTTTGAAACTTCCGTTGAAATTTTAAAATGCGGAAAATGATTTCTCTGTAGGCTCATGGAACAGACATATTTCCACTGGACATGAGTGAGTTCTACAAGATTCCGTATATTCTTCCAAAGTCAGACAAATACTTCAGCAACTTATCAATCATGGGTCGCATCACTGAAACGAACTACATCACTCGTCACCGGCCGTGCACTCCAGGCAACCTGATAAACGTGGATAAGCCTGTGGATGCTGAGACATTTTATCTTAACTGGCCAAGCATTGAAGGTCCCTCTGGGGATAACACTCAACTTGTAGTGCTCTCCTTACTTTTCCCTTTTACTGCAGAGTTATATTGCAGTCTAGCTTTTTCTCAAAATATTTTTTTTCCTTTTTAGGAAGACATACTCGCAGACTGGCATTCCCTATCAAAAAAGATGACTACTGAGACCCGGTCGATTATCGACAACGCCAAGTCCATTGCTGCATCCTTCCTGACAGCAATTCCACTTTTGCTCTTCGTGACCTATACAAACTACTTCGATCCACGTGAGCTCTTTCCTCCCGAAAAGGCTGAGCCTATTCCAGTCGAGGAAGCACCCACCTTTTTATCTTGGGCTTGGTGGAGCTCTTTAGTAGGATCCTAGCTTCTTAACTACGTCAAGCAAAAAATTCTCTGTAGATTTAAATGGTCAAAATATTTATCTCGGTATTCTGTCCATTCTCTGCAAATACATAATTGTTTAGTCAGTGTTTACCTGACAGTTCATAAAAAAGAATGCAAAATAAAAGTGAAGTGAATCGAGCAGAATGGCTTAACATGTAAAAAAATTTTTTTGCAAACCTTTTTCACAAAAAGGGTTATTACGGGAGATATATGGATATAAATATGGGTCAACGTTAGGCATTCTGTTGGTAATAGAAATTAGTGTTATGGACAACACATGTTATCGTACGAATAGTGCAGAGCATGTCTGCATATAAAACGTACCCATATTTTTCACAGAATGATGAAACTTGATAAAGCCTCATCATGAACAGATCCTGCGAATAAAAAATCGAATAAAAAAGAGTATTAGAGATGCTCCACAATCAGCTATCGCATGCATACTCCCCCTAAAAAGCTCAGCTACTCGATCCGCTCATTCTCTTCCAAAGTAGTCTGCAACAACCAAAAGGGTTAGCTCAGCTATAGCCAGTTTACATAGCTAGCCTTCGCACAGTTTCCGGACAAGGAGAGAATGTATTTTTACGCAATGTAAAAACGTAGCAATTATACCGTAGGTTGGTTGCTGATTTGAAGGCGGCTGTACGCGTTGCGAGATTAATAGTGACTCAGCGCACTACACATTGTGTAATTAATGTCACGTCATAAAAACGTTTTTTGCTGTTGTGGGGAGATCGAGTTGGGCTGTTGTGCTCGAGTAGGTGATCTGAATAGATACAATACGTACATATAAATAAATGAGCCAGCTCTGAATTTGCTTCAGTATAAAAAAGTCAAGCTCCACACGTGCACTTTTTTGGGAGTGATTTTAAGTCAATTTTTTTTCTGTAAGTGAATAAGTTAACGCGGATTTAAAATGGAGATGGAAGTAGCAAAGCCAAGCGGTGCTGTTGCACTGCAGAATGAGCATAATAATAATGAAGGAGAAAATGTGAATGACAAAAAGAAGAGTAAAAAAGCGGAAGCAGAAGAGTTTTTTAAGAATGAGAAGACGATATTGGGAGTAGTGAAACATGCGACCCTTGGGAATTACTTTAACTCATGGCTTGCAATACTATGCAATAATAACTACAGGGAATACTCGAAAGTAGTTTATATTGATGGATTTGCAGGGGCAGGCTCGTATGGCCCCAATATTTCGTCTCCCTTCAAAAACAAGGATGACACTGCGGGATCTCCGGCAATAATATATGAAAAGGCACTTGTTCACAATAGACTTCCAAAGAACGGTTCATGTCCAAAAATATTCTTAATTTTTATTGAGAAGGATAAAAAGGCGTCCGAAATATTACTCCAAAATCTTCTCACTGTCAAAATGAAGGTTGATTCAGATGGCGCGGCTTTAAATTCAAAAGGTATTTTCAAAAGTTAAATAGCATCCTGTTCATTATTAATTAACTATCTGTAGGACGTGATAGTAAAACTGTTTTTTTTATTATTTATTACAATAGTTGTCAGGTTCATCGTCATAAATGACGAATTCAAGATTGCAATGAAGTGGATATTGTCGCCCCAGTTCCGATTCCCAGCCGGGTCTGAAGACTGCATTTATGGAGTTCCAGTTCCGGAGACAGACCTAGTTGAAAATGGACATTATTATAGATCATTTATTACACGACAAACTCCTCTGCTTTTATTTGTGGATCCATTTGGGTACACCGGTAAGTAGATACTGAATTTTATTTCCATTTTCTTAAAGCTATCCCTTTTCCTTTATATTAGCAATGGTCAACAGTTATAAAAATGAACAGTAAAATTACATGTTCTATTCTAAACAAAAATAGGTGAAGCAATGCCAATGACGCTAATGCAGCAGATAATGAGAACTTCCACTAAGGCTGAAGTTCTCATCAACTTGATGACTGGCTTCGCAAGAAGATTTTTTAATTTGGATAGTAAAACTCGGGCGATCAACCTACTGTTGGGGAAACACGAGGAGGACGCCTTTTGGAAGGAAAGGATACTAGCTTCCGAAGACAGAGTGAAGGAGTTTCTGGAGATATTTAAAACTGAACTGGGGGAAGGCTGCAATAGTGCAACGTATTCTACGGAAATTGAAATGAGGGATACCAGAAATATTTTGAAGTATCACTTAACTTTCGTCTCACAGCACCATGCGGCATTCAGTTTGATGAAAAAAGCGATGGATAAGTACTCTGACAGTGAATATCACTTTACATTTTCGGGATTTAAAGACTCTGATGCGAATTCTAAGAAGGAGATGATTCCACTACATGAAAAGAAGAAAATGCTAGTAAAGAAATTTTCGTCCTTCGGTCGATCTGTTTCTGGTTTAGAGGTTGCCCACTACATAGATTACAAAACAAACATTGCAAAAGTTGATAGGAGGGGGCTGAGGAAAGAGCTGAAGGATTATATTCTTCAGGATAATAGCAAGTTTGATAAGATCACTTTCGATTTTTCGCGCATCATCACATCTAGCTCTTCCTCCGAAAGCGAAGATGATATTGTTGACGCTTCTAAAAAGCCCAAGCCCAAGTCTAAGAAAATGAAAAGAGAGCTTACCCCTTCTAAAGTAAAAAAGGCGATTCATGATGCAGAAGTAAAAAAATATGG
>JAHZND010005084.1:0-22183 GCA_027744115.1 Acrocyrtus sp. NNG-2020 | reverse complement strand
CCGTCATTTCCGCTTCTATTGTGTACCAGGCTAACCTAACTCTAAAAGATTATTCAGATGAAGTTTTACATAGACATTTTGTCAAGGACATGTAATGTCATAATACTAATACAGTATAGACGTGAATCTTGAATACAATTTGCGCAGTTAATATTTAATGTAATGTCATTTGTTCTTCACGTCAGTTAATATTTTGCGTCATACCGATCATGAGTAGACATGATTTATGTCATGTCAGGTGCCAGATGCTGCATTATTTTTTATTCCTTTTTAAAGTGTAATCGTACGCTTCATATGATTTACATTGAATACATCTGCACGACAAGCAATTATACAGATATTAAAAAACATTTTTCGATAGCGCATAAAGATGGTTATAATTTGATTAATATTTCATATTCCAGATTTTTGTTGTGCTAAACCAAGCTTCAGACTTCTCAATTTGTAAAAATGGTTTCCCAACAAAGAATGAAGGTCGCCAATGAGAAGGCCCAGAAGATGGTAAACCAAAGGGGCAATGTTCCTAAATCTACCGTGAGTGGACATAGTGCACTATATTATATTCACCTATTTCTATTTGGTAGTTTTGGGTATTCAGTGCAATTTCAGTATACTTTTGATTTATTTTGCAGCGTCAGAACGAAGAGAAATATCCAGTCGCACCTTGGCTTATGGGTCTGTTCCTTTTTGTGGTTTGTGGTTCAGGTATGTAAATACCCATACTATTAATTTTATGAAACTAGAAAGTGTATTTCACGACAGATTGTAAAAATTAATGTTTAATATTTTTTGCAGCCGTTTTCCAAATTATCCAGAGTATCCGAATGGGCTAAAACTGACAACACGGACACAAACGCTATCACACTAATTCCACTTTTCATTACACATTTCGCATGATTCGCTTGTCAAAACAACGTGATTTCCCTTTTCCTTCACATTTAAAAATCCTGCAGGAAAGGTTATAAAACTCTGCTTAGGCAGTGTCTATTTGTTTCATTGGCTGTTACTCTATATTTAAACTTAAAGACAAGCACTTGATTTAATGTATAATTTTTCCATCATCGTACATCATAATTAAAATAATTATTCTTTTTATTCGTATTCCATGTTACTTTTAAAGATTAGTTAAATGTGATTTTTTACGAGTACTATATTATTGTATGTATAAAGCTCCAAAAGTATCTATGTAAATGAACGCCCATAAGCGTTTCGTGTAGACTGCAGGTAACGAGAATCATTGTACAATGTCTGACGGGAGATAGGCATCAAACAAATCAAATCGATATTTTGTGAAGATTAATCAACATGACTGTCAACCTCATCAATATGGATTAAATAAAGTCTTGATGTTTATACAAAAGAAAGAATATCTACTTTTCTTTTCATTCATTGAAAGTTTTAATACGAATGTATTGTGAACTGATCATGGCACCATGAAACCCGAATAAATATCAAAATCAAAAATGGTAAAATATATTCAAATAAATCCAAACGGTTTTAGTTTATTACGATAACTTTGTTGTTCATCAAAAATCAGAAGTCATTTTAGATACTTCACTTGACATTTTGTTTGGCGCATATCCTGCTTGTCGAAACCAGGAATGCCGTTTTGCTTATCTTAACGGTTTATATAGTACATTAATATGATTAAAGCCTACAATATTACTCTTTACAAAATCAACAGTTGCTGGCACAAGGAAACTGAGCCGTCACTTTTAAATTTTAAATATGTGATTAGTATTTGACAAAACTATTTATATATGAGTAAACCATATATACCTTTAAAAGGTATCTATATTTTTATTTTATCATTAACAAACATTCTTTCATTTTTTAATGAATTGTACAGTTTATCGCTTGGAATATATAAATTGGCGCTACGGAAAACATTGAAAGTCAGTTTTTGCTAATTTTAAAGAAAACCAGTTATAGAGACGAACTTTAGCCAGACGTTTAGTAAAACATGGTACTGTACGTAAATTGTAAATGTGGAAGAATATCCGATACATAGCTAAAATACATCAGTGTTGCGTGAAATAAAGGTGAAAGATTTTACGCATATCTGCTATCGAGGCATTAGCACCGACCAACCACCTTCGTTTTTCAATCTAAAGAAACTGTGATTTTCGTTTAATGATTTAACAATAAATATATGTGAAGTAAACTTGTACAATAAGTATGCAAAAATGTTATTGCAGAAAATGTGATAAGTCGTGTGCAGTAGTAAAATCAACAATCAAAGCAAAAATCCAAACTAATGTCGCTGTTGCAAAAGCACGAGTGCACCTATGAATGACATAATAAAATATTTACGTATGTTTTTGGTTACAGTAGAATGCATCTGCAGCAGGCACATGAAATACTTCAATTTCTATGTATGTAATGGATACAAAAACAGAGTCCCTGGAAGATAGGTTTAAACGTACGACAATACTGTCCATTATTCTTTTATACTCATTAATTTCTTGGTACAGTGCTGCTTTGTAAAACGTTACGTTTTCAAAGATTATTTGATTACAAAAGTACACTATTTTTGAAATACTACAGTAGTACAACCAGCAATTCAGAGTATCGGCATCTGATCAGAGAGAAGAGAGAGAGTATTTGGTCGATTTGCGACAGACGTCTGCCGACTTGTCATGTCTGAAAGCATGTAAAACTTACTTTTGAGGATACTTGAAACTTTTGCGTACATGTTATCATTTTAGTTTCACCGAACGGATAAAAGTCTAGCCTGTATTCGGTGGCGCTTATCAAACTGAAACTCACAAACAACTTCATATTATACTACTTCATCATGACACACATCTTTGATTACTTACAAGTCTCAGTATCAACTCTTAATGTACCTTATATCACAACACAGTTTGTAATCTGTTATTTTAGAAGAAATAAGCTTCATTAATCTAACAATTACAACTTACAAACCTTCCAAATTGAAATAACCTGTACTAGTCCGTGTCGGTTTTCCAATATATATCAATAATTTTATGAATTAATTGCTCAATTACTATTAAAACTTCAGGTGCTGCCTTCTTTTATAGTATAAAAGAAAATTTATACTATTAGATATCGATGAGGAATCCTTTGGCATAATAATTACATACATAAATAGATTTCTACATAGAAGATATATTGGTAGTACTGTTACGATAGAAAGTATTTTAGTAAAACAGTCTTTAATAGCTGTCTGCTGTACATTACACTTGAGAGTACGACTTCAAGAGAGGTAACAACTTTAGATAGAAGAGATTCTAGAGTTCATTAAAAGTGTCTAACTAGATTATTACAAAAGTATAAAACATGCTCTAGTTAAGTAATCTCACAATCATAACAACTAGGTAAATAATTGGTATTCAATTAATATTTATTTAAACCATTTAATCGGAATGCAAATAAACTGTATTCGAATTCAAAAACAACTAATAACGGAAACATTTTAAACGATTTTTTTAAAACTTCCTATTTCAGACTTATAAACTCATTATTGCATATTACTAATAATAAACTTTTAGTACTTGAAGTCATAATCATATTACTGATCTGACAATCTATTTGACTGAGGAATTCTTGCGTCTCTAAAAAGACAGCAATAACAAAGCCCTACACAGCTTTTGAGGTTCGCAATCTTAGCTCTTACATAAAACCTCTAAACAATAGGTGTATGACTAAGTATGTACTCTTAACTGTATACATTATAATATTATCCAGCTGTCAAAATTGTTGCAGAAATACTGAAGGATGCGAATAACTAGTTATTTTGCATTATTATTGTTACAACATATTACATTGACAATTAGTAGGGCCAACGTCTTGGTGTCTACAGTTGGCAGTTCTCTGACGATAATTATAATAACACTAATTTATAGCTAGCACTGACTGAAATGATATGAAACGTATTCAACCTATATCCTGTATAATGGTAATTCTATAAATAAGTACACACAACAAATGGGTGAGATGTAAATAACAATCGAAGTCATTCATGAGTTTTCATCCATTTCCATAAGAATAGGTGGATTAGGTAAAACTTGCAGTTCCAAAAACTCATCATTTCCCACAACTCCAGCTTCACCGGTGTCTACATTTGCTCGTCTTTCTAAAACTTCTACATATGTTCTATATCGCCGAATTTCAAATTGCATAAAGGCCATCCTCTCCTTTGCGTCTTTCTTTACTCCAGTAGATCCTTTTGTCTTTCCTTGGGCCTAAAATGTGACGATTGCAACGATATTTAAATAGAATTAGTAGTTTAATAATGCAACATATGCAGGCATATTATGAAAGTATTAATTGAACAACAAATACCAATTGTTCCAGCTCCTCTTCCCATTTCGCGACCGCAGATTGGTGTGTTGCTGATTGCTCTCTAGAAGACATTCTTGTGACTGAACTTGGGAG
The DNA here is from genome assembly GCA_027744115.1 of Acrocyrtus sp. NNG-2020. Classification (NCBI taxonomy): domain Eukaryota; kingdom Metazoa; phylum Arthropoda; class Collembola; order Entomobryomorpha; family Entomobryidae; genus Acrocyrtus; species Acrocyrtus sp. NNG-2020. Next base: position 17,782 of record JAHZND010005084.1, on the reverse strand, counting down.
TAAAGGTCGTTCAAATCTACCGGTGTTACTACATGGTGCTTCTAATGCAGGTGAAGAAAATCTGGCAGCATTCCAGTTAATCATTTCGATCCAGCTATTCATTTCTCTGCTATCACTGGATTGGTACAAAAACTGCGATCGGTCAGCTAAGAATAGTCGAAAAACATGCGGCCGTTTTCTATAATCTACCGCAACGGTGGCAAATGCATGGTGTAGTTTAAGTGAATGAGTATTCTGTGGAGTGGTTTTGCTAGTTTCATCGTTAGATAAGACTAACAATAATTCCTTGAGCCTACAGAAATACATCTTCCATGATCTCTTTCCAAGTGGAGCTGAAATGTTCACAAAGATTCGACAATCACTGATCATTGATACAGAATCATTTTTTTCATTTTTGGATCTAATGACGCAGACAAGTAGCAAACGGCTTACTTTTCTTGCCACCAGCTTCAATGGTACATTTGCGCATCAAATATCCTCGCTTAAACTCGATTGTGGTAGTAGAAATTGGTGGGTCCGGTGGTAAAATATCCCGATTGGATTCGTCATCATCACCATCCCTATACACATTGGTTATTTAATTTATACAATAATATCATATCATTATTTACTGAATTGAATTGAAACCCCATTAAATAGTGATCACTTACATTGGTGAAACTAATGGTTGAGCTTTAATGGAATGGTATAATTGTACACTATCCTGTGATCCGAATATTCCGGGATTACATTCCACATAACGATTTGAAAAGTAGGCTAAGACGCGCTCCCGCTCTTGCGTTTCACCTAAATAAAGAATCATTAGTTATAAACAGATAAATGTGGAATCGAGATGTATAGCGGATAGGAGGTATGTACATGAAACGACGACGGTGAAAGTTATATACTCACCTCTTAGAGGGCAGACTGCTAAAAATTTGCGCAAGGATACATCTAACTGTTCGTCCCTAAACTCGAAAAACTTCAAGTACTCGGTAGCAACAGCTCTACTAAAATCATTCGACTTGCTTAAATGTCTCCATACATCTGACACTTTGAAGCCATCCAGAGTATACAATCGTTTGGCCAGACGTTCTGCAGATGGAAGGTCAACTGCTTTCACCACTGGGGCCACTCGCATTGATTCCACATCGGAAGAATCTGAGTCTCCTCCACTGAAGCTACTTCCACTGCCAACTCGTTCGCTATCTGCACCCAGGCGTTCGCATTCCGAATTAGACTCATCTAATTCCAAATCACCATCACTCCCAGTGCCAAAGTCTCCTTCTTCTTCTGAACCTCCCACGATAGGCGACCGCCTTCCTGTAGCATTGGAGACTTGCGTATTGAACTGATTCGGTGTACTACTGTAACGGCCACTACCGCTCAGTTCGTCGTGCGTACTTCTATCATCTTCAATCCCATTGCTTCCGTTTAGAAGTATATATTCATTATATCTGGAAAACGTTAACAATCTTTATTAGTCAAGTGCTTGTATTATTCATTTATAAAACACTGCCATTTCTAAAAAGCATTTATATTTATATAGAAAACAAAGTCAAGGTAAAAGAAACAACCTCCTCTTCCACCATCTACTACGCAGGGTACCCATGTTTTTCAATATTTTCATAATCCAATATGTCCAATGTCTTCGAAAGGGTTTCAATCAAGAAAGTAATGTATGTAAAAATTAATGACTTGATTAAGTACACACACTAGATCAAAGAATTTGTGCCCCAAGTTTATTGATGCTAATGAATATACTGAAAAACTAGCTTCTGAGTTAGTTGACAACGAGCATTCCAATACGAAACTTGGATCTACGTTAATAAATCAAGTCAGGTGAAACTCGGAAAATCTAAACCTTGCAATTTACGCGTTCCCTCGGAACTGAGTTCTAACGTACAGCAGCATTCTTCAATAATGCAATGATGCCAAAATAAATAAACTCTGTTTACCAAATCAATCTTATCTCTCAGGTTATCTTCAACAAATGAACTGAAAGTATCTATGTATACTCATTACTTCGTCTATGATACTCGTGGTGAAATCTGAAATACTTGAAGCAATCCGGTTGTGCGACGCACAGTTACATGTTACTCTTCTTGTCGTCGGATTCATAAAAAAGTGAAGAAGTTCATGTTCTCACAAGCCGTACTTCTACTGCAAATATGTACGCAAACAGGCATATTAAGTGGCAAGATGAAATGTATCATCAGCGTATATGTAACGGGAAGTAGTAGATAAAAAATCCTGATTCTTCATCAGAATAAAACGTTATACTTCAGTCTACCAACAAGCCTATATGTCTGTCTATGAAACTTAATAGATTAGCATGCACTACATTTTATGTTGTTTGAGTTTGAAAAGTAGAATGAAAGTATTAAAGTATTCACTATACATATACATTCATATGCGATCAAATGTAACGCTGTGATTACTATTTACCTTTCCCTTTCTTGAAAATGAGTTTTTTCTGGCACCACTTCAGCAACTTCAGTATCTCTTTCATTTTCAGTTCCAGCTGAGCAAGCCGAGCTAGTGTTCCTAGCTTCAATTTTGAGCACAACGCGGTTGGAATCAGCAGCACCAGTTATTTCCTCGTTTGACAAAGTCCCATTCTTTCCTTCTTGCTCATCCCCAACCATTTCATCTCCACTATCACTCATCACTGATGAAGATATCGAAGTATCTTCATTGTTATTATTTGATTGCAGAGCGTTGGGACAGCGATTTTGTACAGGCTCCCGATTTGCATGATCCGAGCCGGAATTCATTTTTGGGCTCTTATTAATATTTTCTATAACGTAATTATTGCAACCGTTGCCTCCAACATGTCCATTCTTAACCGACTGGGATTTCGTAGACACACTCACATTTTCCCCAACATCAGGGAGAGGCGGAGGAGGTAGAATATCACTTCGATTGGAAAGGGAGTTATTGTTAGACGAGTGAGAATTTTCTTTCATATCCTCAGGGGCAGGAGGGGGAGGTAAGGGTGGTGTTAAGGGATCGGACTTTTCTTCTTCTTTTAGCTCTTTCTCTTTCTCCATCTGCCGCTCCAGTTGAATTCTTCGTTTGTAATCTTTTTCTCTTTCGACGAAAACTGGCATCTGAGGCATAGGGGTCAATTTGGACGCAGTCTTGGTAGGGCTTGGCTTATATGAATCATTCGAATCATTCCGACTGAGATTCAATATGGCATCACCGGTCATCACAAAAGTTTCAAAGTTTTTTCGTCCGTTTTTCCCGTGAATTTGATTCACATCAGCAATAGAAATATCTACAGCTTTCCCTTGATTTTGCTGTTGTTGGTATGGGGCTGTTGGAAAGTTCGATCCTGAAATATATTTCGGGGATGACGGATACGTAGTACCTTGCAGGCCTGAATTTAAACTCGGAGGTTGGTGACTATGATTTATAAATAAATCGTCCGTAAAGGAAATGTGTGCCGCGGCATTTGATTGATTGTGATGGTGAAGACGTTCCACATCACCACCAACACCATGATTTGGTGAAAAATTAGGATTAAAGTTTGAGCGTGAATTTGGCGATAAGAGGTTAGGATTAGTCTGAGGGGTAATTTGCTGATGATACTGATACACTGGGATTTGGCTCTTATTCAGCCTCCCATGCTTTGTCGGTGACGGTTGAAGATGACTGTTTAAGCCTTCTGGAGTATCCACGTAATGCGGCGTGGATAAAAACTGACGAACTCGGCTTACCACGTGGGGATCTGTAATATTATAAAACATTCTGAAATACCAAAATCAACCTTCAGACTTAATAACATGTTAAAGTACAACTTAAGCATCTCTTGTCCTGATCAATTATAGAAGACCAGGAAGTGAGGAAAGAAACAAAAGGAGCGCTTTAAGCCTGCTTTCTGTTTTTTAATAAATAAACCGTGAACTGCTTTCGGATTCTGGAAATAATAAAACTAATCACAAAGCCTACACAGAAAGCAAGAATTCTACTCATGACGTCATTATGTAGATAATCTCTGGAAGCTGTTCGTGCGAAAGTACTATTACAAGGTATACTAACTACTTTTTCTCATATAAAACTATATTACGACATTACTATGTCAGCTTGAGAAAAACTGCACCAGGATAACAAGGCTCAGAGACACATTTACATCCACTGTTTGAATTGTAGTTCTACATGTGTAGGAATTTTGGTTCACATAATAAATGTGAGCTACTGTACGATTTTACTTGATTGGTGCATAATTCTGAAGTTGGAAAGGTAGAGGTTTTAAATAATACAGAGTGAAATATAAAAATACAAAGTGTGATGTTACTTATAAGTAATTAGCTACTAAGATATAACGATTTATGTACTGTAATGTAAATAAAAGTGTAACAATGTTTAAAATTTGGCTGTCCTGTACAGGCCTGCTTCCGTTAATAAGGACCACTGTAATTTACCCTATGTTTTATGTTATACATTTGCAAAAAATGCCAGGTGGAAATGGAGAAGGGGTTGGAAGAATAATTTTCAATAAATCATTAAAATTAGTATTCGTACAACCATTAGCGTACCTCGTTTAAATTTGATGTTAACAATGTCTCCACTGAGTCTCAAGCATTTTAATACCTCTTTAGTACTCAGTTTTACAACTTCCCTTTCGTTGATAGCCAATATGATATCGCCTGCTTCCAGCTGAAAGAAAAAACGATATTAAAAATGCGGCATATTTAGGAATTCATTTATATACCTACACTCTATATAGTAAGATTCATGGACTTGAACAAAACATTGGCATCTTTTAGGGGCACAATAAGATATACAGATAACCTAAATGATTTTTACTGACAGGTATATAGTACCTTGAGAAAGTTACATTTTACAATCATTAGGCCCTCCTAATTGATTTGTTTCTGTACTTGATTGAATAAATTAGAGCTTATTAGTAGCTCTTATAGTTAGCCAGCAGGTTTCTCCCTTCCAGACACAGCGCTTACTATCCCAGTCAATCGTAATTACCTATCTACCAGAACTAATTCAAAAAACGCAACGCTAACTTCTTACAATCTTAATACGGAGCAGTTTACATTACCCACATTACATTACGCACATACCTACGTGTATAAATTGGCATTGCCATCAAATCTTGCTCAACATACGTTTAAGTAGACAAATTACTAGTAAATCATGCTTTCTACATTAATACTTATGCCTACACATTATGTATTAGTACGGTGTGTAGTAGACATTCGATAACTTAGAATATAAACTACCGAAGTTGTACGTTAGAAATGAGGAAGGTTATTTTATTTTACAGTGTCTTTCTATGGCTTCTCCGGGTAATCATATTGCTGCAATACCGCAACAGAACTTCGTACACAGAAACTACGAGACATACTTGGATGCTACTTTCAATGCCAAATCCACAAATCATACCGATGCAGTGGTAGTACAGTAAACATTTAAAACAAAAAGAACTTTGTCAGTCAGTACCGAGCCATAATAAATTAAGTGACCTTACCAGTCCCGATCTGGCTGCTGGCGAGTCTTTCTCAATACCATAAATTACCGGCGGGAAATCATAACCTGCACCTCCCATTATGGAGAATCCAAGTCCTGATGTTTCACTTCTGCGAAGAACTACACTCCGAATTCCTTCTTCCGTTTCTATATCCATCGTTAGGGCTATATGTTCCTTGGATAAGTTCCACAGATTGTAGCTTCCTAATGACGATTTCTCTTTCGGTTTCGCAAGTTTGACTATTTTTCAAAAAGACTCAGAATGCTTCCTTCATGTTCCACAAAGTGGGTGTCGCCGTGCAGGCTAGAAAGTAATTGAAACAAGGAAAACTTTCACTCATACTTTCACATTACATTTTATAGTGAATGTTCAGGCATGAAAAATTTAACATGCCGAAGATTGAGCTTAGCACGATGTGGCATAAAACCAAAACCAAATTTTATAATTATTTTTTTTTGCAATATGTAATAGCACAAGATGCTGCTGAATTTTCTCCGCTACTTCTATTTAGTAGTCTAGGATGTAGCTTGCAACATAGTGAAAGCACGTGCTTCTGTTCTGTACAAGGGAACAAATTTGGTATGACTTTAGAAGAATGCAAAACAACTCTCACTCGCAGTAATTGTCTAACTTTCATTTAATTAGTAATCCATATGTAAACTGGGCTAACTATCAGAGGATAGTGCCTACAAGCTCTTTTCTCTGATGATGCTTGGCCCACCCCAACCAATTTTGTATTTAGGTCAATCTGCCAAGACTTTATATAACATCACTCTCTTTTCACCAAGCCTATCCTTCCCTACTACACTGCACTGATCCAGTAGCAGGTTATTGCAGATCAAAGTTACCTATTCCCTAGATTATCAGCCGTTCGTGCTCTGAATACCCAGAAGGCGCTATGAGAAAAGGGGAAATTCACCAAAGTTGAATCGCCACATACATTTTCCATTGAAACAGCTTTCACCTCCACCTTAAACATCTTTTTTCATTTCAAAACACAAGTTTTACCTCGCCCAAAAATTCATCCATAGCTAGTAGCTAGTAATACCTATAGGTCTTTTAGCCGAAAAAATCACACTCCTTTTATCCAGTTTTTTAAAGCTGTGATTCAATTCCCGAATTCTTAACAAAAGCAACAAATGACAGTGTTACACTACCAACACCAAGACCCTACTTTATATTCGGGTCACGTTACAAACGTTCAGAGAGCTCTTAGACAACTACTTTAAGGGAGACTTGTATTATTTGCCATGAGATGTCTTCGTTTGAAAGAGTAAAACTACAATTGGCAATTCTTAATTCATATAGTCTCGACTACATGACCATTGGCTAGTACCAATAAAAGACATTATTCCAGACAATGACTACACCTTCTCTGTATGACCCAATATCTGAAAAAGTCAAAAATTGAAACACTACAATAAAAGCCCTCTTTCTATCATCATTTTTACCTAGTAGTTCCCATTGCTAACTGGCCTTGTTTCATTTTTATTGTATCATACAAAGATCGCAATATGAAAACTTAAATGAGTGCCACTAGATGACGGTTTTATTAGTTTTTTGGAATTATTAGAACCAAAATAACACAGAAAAGTTAATTAATCCGTTCATATAGGTATCACAAAAGTCTTAGGATGGCGGTTGAGGGAAACAACAGAAAAGCAATACTGAATACTTAGGTATATTCCGCATGTACACATATTGTGGTGATCTGGTGAAAGCAGGAGAAAGTGCGAACCCTGAAGACGATATTGACTGCAGTTGGATAGTTGGAAACACGGAACTAATAAAGTTCATTACGACCTTTCATGCTCCCAAATTCCCTTTCCTATTTCCCATACTTCTAACCCACTGTCGAAGGTTGAGTGGATCTATCCACAGTGCTAGTGTTAATCATTCTGTAATTCTTCGCCAGCAAGAAACTACAATCATATACTTCATACAGCAGCGCACACTCACATACCGTCCTACTGGCTCTACCTTTGCACACCAGAGCTGAGTCCCCAAGTGGAGCAAGCTAAACACCAATCTACAACAGCGTTCACTCTAGTCCATTCTCTAAGAAGACTACCTACCGCATACTTTGCCTGCGACAAGCCAGTAATAACCTAGGCCGCCAGCTTTCTTTTTAGCCTTAAGGGTAGTAATAAATAGCAAGAAAGGAACGATGGAAATGGAACCTTTTCGCCGTGCCCGTGATCTCCGTATCACTTTGATAATATAATAACTAGACTTCCTGTGTAACAAGAAGCTGGCATTTTATTAGATCAATCGGAAGGTTTCTTTCCCTTTCCATCTCTGAAGACCCAAAGAGAGGAAATGGCACTGGAAAATTCCCTACAATACGGCTCCAATAAAACCGCACTTGCACAACTATATAATAATGGGTTCTTTGGTTGTGCGCCAAAACACTCGTTACGTATGCCAATTGCTAACTACGTGAATACCATAGCATTAGAAAGGGTTACAATGCTACACGGCTACACTTACACTTAAGCCACTTCTCTAAACAAAAGACTTCCTTTCACTTCTTTCGCATAGTTCTTTTCAACTTTCTCCGGGTATAAGTACACTTAACTCATACATTCATAATTTATACTCCTAGAGTTAGTAGTATTAGGATCGAAACGTGGAGTACGTGAGTCTATTATACCAGGTATGCGCATAGCATAAATATATATACGCGCTATCAAACCTTTATATGAGTAGCTTTATCTAAATGCCTTTTTAATGGGTGCACGTCCTTCCACTTGATTCATGCCAACAAGCACGAAAGTATCTACTAATCCATAATATTCATTACTTACACAGAAGTAAAGCTCATTAAACTAATTATCTTCTTGTCTGCGATGGAAAGTTCCTCACAAAAGGAAAAGCCAGATATACTGCTCACTACTCAATCACAGCGGTACAGATATGCATGCATCGCATTTATCACCTCACAAATACAATAGCCACGCTGAATTTTGCAAATCCTTTCAAATGATATCAAACTCACTTTAAAAGTAACTGTCGAGCTGCGAGCTATTTTTTATTCAGAATGGATGCCTCCTACTGCGTACTTTAAAAGAGGCACTAGACTATATTCAGTGGCATAAAATGAATTTGTTTGTATTCACGAAATTACCAGAGAAGGTAAGTAGGTAACCGTACTTTGTTGATCAACGTATCTCTTTACTTTCCAGTATTATGGCTGAAAAAGAAAGCAATTAGTTGCGATAACTCAGTATTTAAGTCAGAAAGTCACCTTCATATAATGCAGTTCACATTACCTCAACTGCTTTTCTTAATTTTCACAATGTCATGTCATTCATTATTTTCATATAAAGTGAAGACAAGGTATTAGGACGGCTTCCAAAATTCAATAGATTCTAAAAATGACACATCATGGATAAATGCCAAAAATGCAAACTAGCTGGCGACTTTTCTAATTTTAGGACTAACCTACGTAGGTAGTTTCAATTGCTACCTGACAATATGCATATGCAATATACACCTATAGGTGTATAATGTATCCTTCAAACTACGGCTATATGTATTTAATAAAACTAAACTTATTACACAGTTATGGATTTCTGTGTGAACATTTGTCAGGCTCAGGCCCAAATGGAAATGATGAAACACTGCGACTGTGAAATGTATAACTACCTCGGTATATATGCCTTGTTCAATTTCACTTTCACTTTACTTAAGTTAAGTTAGCGCTTTCAAAAGGGAGGAATCAATTTTCAAAAACTGATTAACATACAGTATTAGGTACTTTTTAAATTAGTTAAATTATATGAAATTAAAACCCAACACTGATTACGTAGTAAACTGCATATATTATAATAAATGCATGCTATACAACCAAGCAGTGCTCAATTAAAAGCAAGCAGGCTTGCTCTACCACGGTATATGTACATACACATTGACCTGCCTGCTGTGCCACCGACACCACCCACAAAATACAAATAGCAACAGATTTGCAAGACTCAGCAGTACATTAATACGATGGACAGACGCACACTTTACTGTATTTGAAAACTTTGCCGTCACGCATATGAGATGTAATTAATTAAGTTTGTCATTTTGATTGAAGTCCCACTTACAAACTCATTCTCGATGGCTCTATACTAATGCTTCCACAGTAGTAAAATACAATTGAAGACATAACTAAACTCTATGAAAATGACTAATGGTCACATCACATACGAAACAAAAAAGGCAAAGCTAAAAGGTGTACATACATAAGGTGTTTCAGGCTCAGGCACATTAGAGTGTAAATTTACTCCAGCTCCATCGTAATTACCCTGAGCTTCGCGGATTCCAAAGAACATAAAACATAACAACGTATCTTTCTGTTTGAAACTCCGAATGAGGATGAGAACAAGACACGCAACTATAATGCAATTGTAACGTGCAATCTCCGTTTGAAACTCCAAAATCCCCAGGAAAATAATCTATTCCCGGCGCACATTCTAAAAAGCTTGGAAGAACATAACAAAATAACTGCAGAGACAAAGGTCGACATAAACCAACGGAAATGTTCATCTACTTTAATGGAATACAGAAATGAAATTGTGCTCATCTATGCTTGAGCTGCAGCAGCAGCAGGGTTATTCTAGAGAAGAGAGTACGGAAAGGAGGGCCAAATCTAAAACTTCCTTTCTACGGAACGGTTTAGTCAGTTTTATTACCAACTTCTCCCATTCCGTGCACTATATTACGTAGTCTGACCGCATAGTATATGACAACCAGAAAGACAAAGAAGGAAGCGCTTAATCGACATAAACTTTTGCTTTTAGTGGCTCTCGACAAAAAAAGAAACATGGGCCGGGTCCATAACTCCTATGTGCAGCTCCATCATAATGATCATTTAAGAGCTACACATGTAATATGCATGCATAATACACATGCTATGAGTAGCTAATTAAAAATACCCTTTCAGCCGAGCCTTGTGTAACTCATAAGCATAACAATCTGCGTTCACGCCTACATAACATCTATAAATAGGCAGAAACGGCTTAATGATGCTGATAAAACTTTCACTTTTCCTCAAATGTTTGTGGCAGGGATACCCGCCGAAATATGGGCTTTCCCCTATATGTTTTTGATTTTATGTTCCTACCTTTTCAGTCTCCGTACAATAGTACAAAATCAGTGGCATCACATTCAAAACAACAAAAGATGGGCGATAACCAGAGCACATGTATATATACGCCAAGTGCTTTCTTCATTCTCCACTCCAGCTCTGATACGGCATACTTACATATGTCTGTCCGCATTGACACAATTTCTTAATGACACAAGGCAAAAAGGACAAACGTCACTACTCAAAAGGGGATTTAGTAAATAAGGCGAAAATAGGTTCCTTAAACTTATACCCTTATACACATCCATCGAAAGCATTCCATTCTTACTCACGTAACTTAATTGACTGACGTGATATTTTCTGACTCAGCAGAAAACATCAAAATACCAATAGTTTTCTAACTTCTCGGTTCACAAAAACTCTTTCCGCACTTTTCTTCGGAAGTCCGCGCTATTCTCACCATTTCAGACAGATTTCTTAAACGCAGCAAAAGCGAATGAACTTAGTAGTTCGTGAAATAATTCGCAACACCTTCAATATTTATTTTTGTAGCAAGCTGCAGCCATTGAATGCAAGCCTTTAGCTTTTAGGTAATTGTTTTTAGTTTCACTATGTAGACACGCTGGCAATAATTTTAGCATTTTATGCAGGAATGTGAGTATATTGTCTGCATCCAGTGCTTCCTATCTTAGTCGTAAAAATCACTTTAAACAGAAATGGGTGGAATAACCGAAAGTTTGGAAGTGAGCTATAGTAAAATAGCAATAGTTATACCTACGCATACTCAATTATATTGAAAGTTAAAACCTAAAATGTGAATATAAACCGTTTAGCAACTTGTGGCAGTTTCCTCGTTTCTCTTTTACTAGGTAGTTATGGATGGTGATACCCAGTATTGCGCGAATTGAATGAGTACAGCATGTTGCCATAAATTGCCAATAAATGCCAATAAAAGTCTGACTCTGCTTCCTTACAATTGTATGCATCCTACAATTTTACATGTTCTCAGACAGCTGAATTGAGCAATGAGTAAGTAAGTAGAAAAGAGACTACGTACGGAAACGGAAGCACCGCACCGCCGGCTTAAGCGTACCTAGGTTTTTTCTATCCTACTTCGATAACTTTTAACTTTTTCTTCCTTTATTGAAGTAAAATTATATTCCAGAATATACAAATCATACATAGGTATATAAGTTGTACATTATAGGTATATTTCGGATTTAAGCGTTCAAAATTTTGAATGCTAGCTATACATAATATATCTACAAACCATTAAAGTTCTAATTTTTAAGGTTCATTCAGTGGCTGCTAAAGTTGACTACTAACTTCATCCAGCATCTCAAAATAAACTTTAAAAATGAGTCACAACTGCCTTTGTGGACCGCCAGCATAAACTAATATGCATGCAAACATAGAGCAAGCACAACTACATCTACAGATAATGCATCTTTTTCAGCACTCCGTCTGCTATCTAATCCATGCAGATTTCAAGCCCTCACAACAGATTAAGCTTCCAAGCTAAGGAGGATGATTAGTCGGAAATTCCTGTACTTAAATGACAAATACATATTCCGTTACGCAAGCCCTTTCATGACATTACTCTTGCCAAAAAATCAGAAAATGAACAACAAAGACAGATGCTCCCCAGTCCCCATACATACTCACTCACTATTTCGTCCGCATCATAAGCCGAAAGGAATGCGAGGGAGAACATAAATAGCAATAAATTTCACTGTAAGAAAGCAACGCACTGAAAAAGGAAGTAAAAGTGCCTCCGAACTAATTTTAGCACCGTATTGCTGTGCAAGTGTGAAACAAGATAAATGACAGTATCACTTTTGCCATGTATGACAGCCACGCACGTCGAGTATCTCGTACTCATCGTCAACCAGTTACAGTGGTAATGTCATATACATTTTCATAGATATGCGTGGTTTCAAAAATCTGCGAATATCAGTATAACAGCATATTAGCGGCAATAAGGTGATGTATCCATATGCAAGTAGAGAAAAATAGCAACACAATATGAGTCTCTATAAAAAGATAGCACAAATACGACTATAGCTGCTGAAATTTTATCGTCATGCGAAAGGAAGAGGTTATTGGAAGAAGGAAAAGCCTTTCTTAGACTGTCTGACAGCGCAAGAAACAAATTACATTTTTTACTGGTGAAACGAATGCGATGAAGTAAAAAAAGATTTTCCAGAGTATCATACCCTGTGCTAATATTAGCAGCACAATGAAACCTTTAAAGATTTACTTATATCTCTATGTGTGGTGTGTACGTGCATACTGCACAAAATACAAGCATCTGGTTCATACTCAACGATTGAATAACGAGGATTTCCTAACAATTTTTCTACGACAATAAAAACGACCCTAAAATATTTTGCTGTGTGCATATAAATGCCCGAATCTTCTAATGACTTATTGTAGTGGAACTAAATGTGAACTCTTCTGGCTAAAAAAGCATGCATTCATGTTCTGCTACGTGGTCTGAAGGTTTGATCATTAGTGAAATGAAATTTTGACGAATGGTATAACGACATTCTCCTAAAAAAAGATTTTTTTGAGTATTATTACCCAACTCATACGTAATATTCACATCCTTAAAGCGCAGCGGTCTATTCTGAATAAACAACATATCGAGAAAAATAATACTTAACCTTAGGTCAGCCTTTTAAAATACGTATACAGCTCCTGCAATGACGCAATTACTAAAATGTAGTGATGCATGTAATTTATAAAAAAAACAATGTTTAAGCAGAAGAGGGACATATTAGAATCCCAGCTTTATTCATTGGTTCTCTCAAAAATCTCCCTACTACATTATCTTTACTAATTCCTTTTCTTATCAATGTTAAGCTCAGAAAATTGTGAACCCCAAAAAAGTCATTCGTCATATGACATCAAGAAGCCACTACGCTACATGAAATGGCCTTATGTACAGCTCATCAAAATTGCATTGCATCAAATGTTCCATGTTCATCTTTAATTTACGTTACAATAAATTAGGCGAAGACTGAAGGATGTTTTTCGATTACGGCTGTCAACGAGTAGAATTTTGTATATATGGTTCAAATACTTTTTGTTGAACAATTTATACTGTAAAGGTCTTATATAAAGCAATTCAAGTGGAAAGTGGAATTCCTTTCCGAGTAAAGCGCGTAACTAAAGGATACATGTATTTCCATATAGTTCTACTTACTGTTTCCAACTACCATCTTGAAATTCACACCCTTCCTTGGCTTCCTTCAAGTCTGTCAGAGAAAACCACTTCTCCTCCTCTGCGTTCCAATTTAAGCATGGTATTGCATAGACGCATAAGCATCTTTAAGCCAGCAACCACCACTCGACATTTTCCTTTTTTCTACCACATTCCCTATTTACTCGGAAGAAACTTCAGGTATTGTTATTTTATTATGACTGTTGCGAATATCAGCGCAGCGTAGAAATAAGTATTGAATGAGTACTGAGCGGCCAGAGTATTTGCATTAATCCTCGAGCTATTTCTCCGTATTTTTATTTTCCGTCTTTTTCTTCTTCATTTTCTAACACTGGCAAACTTTCTCTCATTTGCTCTACACTGAACACTAACAGTATCTGTTCAAGATACAGCACAAATGTATTTTTAATTCACTGTTCATCCACAACGAGGCTCAAATATTTTCCTTTTTTCTACCACATTCCCTATTTACTCGGAAGAAACTTCAGGTATTGTTATTTTATTATGACTGTTGCGAATATCAGCGCAGCGTAGAAATAGTAAGTATTGAATGAGTACTGAGCGGCCAGAGTATTTGCATTAATCCTCGAGCTATTTCTCCGTATTTTTATTTTTCCGTCTTTTTCTTCTTCATTTTCTAGCACTGGCAAACTTTCTCTCATTTGCTCTACACTGAACACTAACAGTATCTGTTCAAGATACAGCACAAATGTATTTTTAATTCACTGTTCATCCACAACGAGGCTCAAAGTTGAAGTGCTCTGCTCTTCTCCACACTAACTTTTGCTTCACTTCAATGTTTTGTGAGACTTTTTTTAAGGATTTCCGCTACTAATTATGCTGTTAATTTTCAAGAAGTGTGAGTACGTAATCGCTATTTCCAATTTCGTAATCCTTCACCCTCACATCACATGCGATAAATCTCACGAAATGAAGCTCTCAACCAAACCAAAAGTGTTGATGACTTGAAGAGGAGAGAGGGAAAGAGAGGGGGAAGTTAGATAGCAAATGAGGGTTGCTCGACAACGATCATCTCTTCCCCAGTTGAGCTCAACACAAACTGAAGTATTCTCACCAACAACTAAAAGTACAAGTACCGTACCACGCAGTAAAGCACAGAAAACTTTTCCATCCTTTATTCCATTGAATCTCTCCAGAGTCATGCTAATACAATTCCGGAAGCAAGTACATGCACGAGCTTGAGCTAGAAGCTCAGGCTGCTTTTCCGTTTTTAGATGTATCAGAACCGAACCAAAAGAAGAAGAATTTGTTACAAAGACATCGCCAATAGCACAGACATGGGTTCTATGTATGTATCTGTATCTCTTTCCAAAAGGCAAAGTAAGAGACTGGGACTGGAGACCAAAACTCCCGAACTTCTCCGAGTCCAAATCTATCCTTCGTCCACACAGCAAATATCAGAGTCACAGAAAACCAACCACTTCCATCCACCTCCACAAAACTCGCACGCTAGGGCTAGCGGTTTAGGGAAAACAGGGGAAATGGAACTCGCATAAAATGACTTGCCTACAAACTGCAAACATTATGTGAGTTTGGAAGCGTCAGACGAGAACGAATCAGAGCCATAAGGTCTAGCACCAACTTGTGTATTTGTACAAATAAACATAAGTAGTCAATAATGCAACAACACTATTAGGTAGAATGGCTGATTTCTTACTTTACGCGACCAACAAACTTAAATGTGCAAAAGAAACAGCATAAGCATAAACATTGCATTGCTCACCTTTTCCAGCGGTTCCCGAGCACGAGCACTAGCATTTCTATTTCTGTCTGGCAGGTAGGCCAAGATATTTTTACTTTTACTCCAGAAATAATGGAAAGAAGCCCTGTACTCCTTCCAAATAACAAGAACCTCGAGAAAGTGTGGAAACTTTGTAGTATGAACGTGGACACGCTTACATAATAAGCGAAGAAACGCTGACACTTTCTTTTACTTTACTCAATATTCGAATGCTCTGTAACAAGAACTCTTTGGCCAATCTACCATTCGAATTCTGGAACTGGAAATCAAATGAGAGGGCCGCACAAGTACATAGGGAAAGCGTAAATTAAAAGCAATGGAAACGACGACGGTGAACATAAACTTTCCAGCCACTTTTTAACGTGTAGGGCAGCATAAATTCACGTAACTATAAGTGCCAAAATTGTACGAAAGTTGCATTAAAAGCAGATGAAACTCGATCCCACAACATGTTCTGTACATGTCGCATCTACAATATCTGACAGGTTCCGTGATGTACTGCTACGTTACTAACGCTTCCTGAAATGAAATGGTTCCAACGGTGTGAGAGACTCCTTTCTGTCTCATTCCCACTTTATTCACTCGCCTTTCTCTTTGTATTTGTATTGTATAAGTTGCTGGAGGCTCCTTACTACCTATGTTATATTGCCACTCACTTCATAGTTTTTACTAGAAAATATAACTTTGCACAGCCTGAGCCTACGCGTTATGTAGGTATATACATACCAATTCCTTACATTCCTTTTTACACTCCTGGAAAAGCCTACTTTTTCAGCGCTTCCCAGGTTTCCACCAACCATGGAGAAGAAAGGTCGACAAGTGCGAGAAAGTTATAGCAGTTACCCTGTATCTTCATGGGTAAATACATGGAAGTGCTTATAGACATACTATATATGTGATGATGATAACAGTGGTGCGTTACATACCTACGGCATACCGAAACATAGATAACCACTTGCAGCTAATGAGTAACGACAGGCGACAGTTCTAACTTACACTTTCAGTTTACTTCAAAACTTCTCGCTAAAAAGCATTTTGTTTGAAAAGGCACATGAGAATAGAAAAGGAAATACAGCAGCATGAGCTAAATTAATTTTGTCCTATTCTGATGCAATGAAATTTCACTCATCCCATTTAACCAGTTCTGACTCTGCCTTGAGGCCTGAGCGAGGCTTTGTTATCTTTTTACCGGAAATTAATGTTTTGCTGAATTACATATACAGAATAAAGACATTTGTTCTTGTTTTTGCATCCCCAAAACTAATGGGTAGCAATACTAGCAAGCAATTATTAGAAATTCAACTTTTTCTATAATTCTTCGCTTGGTTTTAGGTACTCAAGTAAATACCTATGCAGACGACACGACACATGTGCTTATACACAGTTCCGTAAAAGAAATACATAATTGCTTCTGGGGCTATGTGAGACTGTCTCTATAAAATTGTATAGGTTGTAGCTGTATGTATGTATTCTATACTCTTTCCAAACTCGTTCAACTGTTCGAGATTGACAGTTTGCAACAGTTTCCAGTTACCGCTAGGAAGTCGATGCTAGTGCAATCATTTTTGATTAATGCCTTAATTGATTAAGGCATCGGGCAGCAATTATTAAGCAGATCGCACATAGACCTACACTATTGGTGAGCTACTAAACTCTGATTTGATTATAAAAATAAGTTCAGGTAAACGAAAATCAATATAATTACATACTATACTGCCTTACTGTCTGTGACGTTGGCTGACAAGAAGACCGTGTGTATTGGAAAATGGAAATTTAAAGCAAATTGAATATCAAATCAACTACTAAATAATCATGCTAAGCCACCTTTCTTTCAAGATTCTTGTTTTCAACGAAGCCTGTCAAGTGTATAAATAAGTGTGTTTTGTATAAATATCACCGTATTGGCCACATCTCATTTATTATTATGCTATACAGGCGTATTTTAATTTAAGCACTATATCCTTATTAAATTACTTACGCCCATTCGGCCAACTCATCGAATTACACGACATTTGTTTATGGTATTTCGTGTGTACTGTGTACATTTAAAAAATACAACTTACCTTCAATGGCAGTTCCACAACCTTGTCCTTGTCTTACTGTGTTGTGTAGTTCAGAGTTCAGCATGTATCCTTGAAAATTGACAACAGGGAAATCTGAAAGGAACTGTAAACGACACAAATATTTAAATGATATCGTAAATATGTATGTAATCATCTCACCATGTGGAAATTATTTTCTGTTATCAAC